>JAQIWH010003392.1:0-20184 GCA_034695005.1 Cryptops parisi | reverse complement strand
TATATTCATGCGTATATGCGTCATACGTGTGTGTGTATGATATACATATACTGTAATATTTTCAGACTACGCTGAACATAAATGTTATGTTAAACGAATTTCTCTATTTTATGACGATTTATCACTGTTTAACATGTTAAAACCCTCATTAGGCTCATGATAAACTCGATACCTAGCATGTAAATTAATTAATTATTTGACTCATGACAAGCACAAGTTTCTGCTTGTATTGATTAAGGAATTTTTTCACACTTGTAAAATTATGTTTAAAGAAATAACAATTTATAATTTCATTCCAGAACTGGGCATTTATCACAAGATTCTGTTTCTATTCTAAGATCGGAACATTTCAATATCTCGTACAATATCCTGTGGTAAGTTATCTTCACATTACTATACTCATTGTATAGTAATGCTAAACAATGAATAAAAAATTTACTATGAATTCGTTCAAATGACACAAATGAAATTATTTTGTCATAATTTTGAATGTACTCTATATAGTGTGACCAAATGTAAAGTATCAATGATCAACATTAAGCATACCAAGATCAAGTATTAAATGACATTGTATAAAATAAAATGTATAAATAGTAGGTATAAATACATATACATAATGATCAAATAAAAAATAATATTTATTTCCAAGTATCTTGATTATTTTAATAGAATCAATAGACTGTCAGAACAGTATAAACGCTACTTGTGTCAGCATATACTTACAATTTTTATTGCACAAGGTGTAAGATTTTTTTAATTATGTAAGAATCACACGTACAGTACTAATAATCTCTATCCAAAGCAGTTTTTTTTAATTATTTAATTAATTAGTCAGTGATTTGAAACCTTAAGTGTTTCATTGAAATACTAAGGTTTAATAAAAACAAAATTATGAGCACACATTTAATATAATATATTTATACTATATGAACATTTATATAAACACAAAATCGTGACATTCATAAACGAAAAACAAAAATAGTGTTCAGAATTATAATTAGAAAACTATTGTTTCGGTGACACAATGTTTTTCTTTCCCTTCACGGTGACATTTAATGTGGTTGGTAGTGATAGATTCACTTTTTGGTGACTCAATTTTGGTCGATAGATATCGAACATTCTGTATCGGATGACATTCCCAAGGTTTTTTCCAATGATTAGTGACTCAATTATGATCGATGTTTTGGGTGTTCGTGATCGAGAAAAACTAATAGAACGTCTTTAAGTACACATTACGGCACTTGTCAAAACTGATGTAAGATGATTTTTATTTGAAATCGATTTTACCAATAAAAGAAAAATCGACATGTTGACAGATTTACTTACAATCAAGCTAAATCAAGTCGTGTTTATTTAACCTTTCTAACACCACATTAAATTACAACATTTTTTCTTCAGTAATCTACATGTTTATAATAAATATTAATTTGTATCATAACATTTGATTATAATTATAATCAAATGTTATGATACAAATTTAATAGTTTAATAATTAATTATTATAATCATTAATTATTGAAATATTGAATTTTGTTTCAATTTTTGTTTTCACGTTTCAAGGAATATGCCACTGAGAATTTACTACTATATTATGATGAACCTCATCAATGGGGTGCAGTGTATAAGAAAAATAAGGTAATAATATCTTTATTAACTTTATTGATTTGTCAATTAAGATGTTCCACATCATTATGAAGCTTTCTATACTACGCAAATTTGGATTTCACCGAATATTTTTCATTTCATTTTCTATTTTTACTACAAATTTCAATTAAGAAGCAATACGAGGCTCTTATTATTATTAAAATTATTTTGTAAGTATTTATATTTACAAAATATAACACTTCAAAATCAACCGATGATTATTCTAATCCACAATGGTTACTATTGTAATTCATTCTGCAACCCATTTCGGATTTCATGATTGACGTATATCTTATTTTTCATTACAAATGAAGGGCCTGGTTTAAAAGGGTGTTAAGTAACATTTTTTAGAAAAACGCTTTTAAAGATCTGAATTTGTCTTGTTGTCTATGGGCTACTTCACACTTCTTGCACTAATATCTTTGAACCTATTATTGTTCTGTTCAAAATTATGCGTTCGGAAAATAGAATTGTACGTAAAACACAAAAGTGTCACTGAACACCATTTTACACCAGGCCCTTCAATTATGGTCCAGATGTCATAAGGAAACGGAAATTAAGAACCATGATACCAATGAAGTTGAGAATTAGTATACTAGGAACTATTACTAACAGTCTAACACCAACTGTACTAAATAGTGCAGTAGTTCGACTCGTTGAAATTTATTAACTAGCCTTTTGTTTTACTCACAGTCGGTGTTCAAAATCATTCATTTTTTTTGTTCCAATTACACGCTTATTTATTATAATAAGCGTTCCAATTTTTCAATCTAAGCTTGTTATTTCAGAACATGGAGTATAGTACTTATTACAATTGCAATAGAAATCAATTACCGTCTAAAATGACATATAGCAATAAGCAATGGTCGATTTATTACATGTTTTACAAATATCTTTCAAACGATTATGTATAATTTTACTGTTTAATGCATTTCCACGTTTCGTAAGAACCTCTAAAGCTCTATTTTATATTGTTTTTTTACAGACTTGTGATCAAAAGGTAGCGGTACTTAGTGTAAAAGATGGCCAAGTTCACAATTTAACCGATTACAATGTTAACTGTACGGTTGTACGTCTCGGTAAGGATAAGCCTTACTATCGATGCTACAGTGGTGTATATTTTATATCAGCTCGAGAAAGGTGGTGGTACATTGCACTAAGCAATTGCCAATCGACTAAAGTGAGTTGATATTTATTCATTCACCAATTTCTCTAACTAGAAAAATTCACACATTTACAATAGTTTCTTCTCAAGTTTATTGCGCAATTTATTTTTTATTATTGTCGATGCAAACAATTATCATTCACAAAAAAAAACCAACTAACTCGGATGTAACATATGGATGACGTATGGTTAACATTTGTTTCCTCCAATGTCAGATGAGAACGCTATGGTGATGATTACATAAGACATTTCCGTTTAGTTTGACAGAGTCCCATTATCGTTTACTTTATAACTAGTAGTAATATGGGAAAGGATTAACCGAAGCGTTAACAGACGTTAGCTATTACAGAAAGAGGAGTAAAATAAAGCACCCTTTTTTTACTAATGCGTATTAAAAAAAAAGAACATTAATTTTTTTTAATAGACCACACATTTTGACAGCATTAAATTATGGTTTAATTATTAGTTTATAACCCAAATTTAAATTTAATTATTCGTTTATGTACCAATTTTTTTTTTAAATAATATTTTCATTAATATTTTATGATTTCTTATTTTTAGGGTTTAAAATTGGAGTACACTCTAAAAATGTTGAATGGTAACGAACGAAATTATTGGAATGCTCATTTTTCAGCTGATGAATTTTGTAAGCTTGCTGTTTATTAATACTTTTCAACTGTTTCACGCTTTTATAACTTTTATTATATGCCCTACAGGGTGTTTCAAAAGTTTTCGTACATAGTGTAAATTCTTCTTTTTTTCGTTATTTTCCTATGTATATAAGGATTTTAAGACACCCTGTATCGTGCATTATTTCTATTCGTTAAAATATTTTGTGCTGATTCAATATACAATATATATTGTAGATTGGCATTTTTTTCTTACATGTTATATGTTTATTTTAGATATCATTCACACCAATATTGCGTTTCTCATCATTTACATCCTGTTATTAACTCTTTCCAGTTGGTCTGCGTGTAAGTATAGTTTTACAATATCGTTTAATTGAAGAGCTCCGGGAAATATAATGATAAGCCATACTTTTTTTTTAAAAAAATGACATGTTTACATCCAACTCAGTACTATTTCTAGCTTGTTACTTTACCAGATTTTCCGGAAAATGACTATTTCCACTATGTTGCTCAGTACGGTATACTCTATGGAGTTTCTCATCAGAAAAACGGCTCTCCTGAGCGATTTAAAAAATGTGACTTATCATTATATTGCCGAAGTCTTCAATTATTAAGCTATATTCAAATTTTGTCAGTATTAAACATTACTAATACTTTTTTTAATATCAGCAATTTTGAATATTAACAGTTAATCACTAAACAAATTCCCCATTACTGTATTCGTTAAAATGGTGTATTTTTGTGTTTAGGTGTTAGAAACTGATAATTTATCTAAGACAATAAAATTTAGTCAACTAAAAAATTAAATTAACTATCATGCAATAGTGCAATTGATACACGTGTTGAAACAATAATTTAGACATTTTGGTGAATTATTGCTAATATTAAAAATCGTATTGTGTTGCTGTAGAATAAGCTACATCATTTGTTTGTTTTTTAAACTGCGTATTATGATGCGTTAAGATAACATTACGATCTTGATAAACACAAGTGAACACAAGTTAAACGAAGATTAATGATTAATTAATTAATAAACAAAATCTATTTATCACGTATTATTAGTATACATTTATATTATAATAGCCTACACGTGTACTACTTGAAGTATTGCAATTTGATCAACCAAACAAAATAAATATAACTTTTCAAAATTTAATGAGATCTTTGCGTTAGTTATACATCATTCTCAAACCAATACATAGTCTGTGTAAAAATAAAATGCTCATATATATATATACAGGGAGTCCTAAAAGTCTCCATGAAAATAAGAAAAAAAGAAGAATTTACATTATGTATGGAGACTTTTTAGACACCCTGTAAATAAAATAGCCTATTGGTCTGTTATTACTTACTTAACAATGTTGTATTTTTACTGCAAACTTGAAGGCAGTTTTAAAATATTAATTAGACATAGAACGATTTCTTTGGGTCATTTGGTGCTCAAACCCAAATACCTACCTAGACGATTTCTTATTGGAGTTACTTTTGCATACTGTATACAAACAAGACACTATGTTCATAACTACAAAATGCTACAATATTTATAATCGTATAATGCATGTTATAATTATAGAAATAAAACCTAGCTTGTAATTGTATTAGCATTTTGGACATTTTGAACCGTCACTTTTTTATGTGATTAGTCAAATTTGTGACATTTTTTATTCTAATAAAATTATATTTGAAACATTTTAATCCATTCTTGGTCATAAATGTTAAAGTTTAACTCATCCAAGTTACAGTATTTTAATGTAAGATCCAAATATCAAAGTCAGTCGTCTTTATGTTTTGTAGTAATAAACTTGGACTATTCTAGATGATGAACGTGAAGATTGGCTTTGAAGTTATAACACTTTTAAATAAAATATTATGTAAAATTAAAGTGGAAACCGGTTATTATGATCATCGATACAGCTATTGTTATCAAAATCAGTCGGTTCCAAAACACTGTTTAATGTATTGTTATTCATTGTTTAGTGTTATCATCCGGTTATTGTTATTAAAAAGCACTAGTCCCAAAGTGATCGTAATAACTGTATTAATTTTATGTTTAGTATGCAGTACTTTAATTCTCTTTTTATTTCTTCTCATCATAGCAATTTTGAGATCAAGAAAACTGTTTCACACCACCTATAAACTATACCTGGCTTCCATTTGTAGCCAACTTTTCGGTTTGTTCCTACTTGTCATTGCCTATGACCGATATGCAAGAGATGGCGTAGGTTTACCAACGACCAAACTTTGGGGTAAAAACCACATTTATAGAGCCACACTGTTTGAAGTACTACACCATTCAGTGCACGTTGTAAAACTAAATGTTAATGTTGTATTGTTTTTCTAGGTCAAGTTTTTCTCTCTTTCAGCACTTTATTATTGTTATTATTGGTGCTGTTGATTGGCAAAGGCTACACCGTGACTAGAGGACGTTTACGAAAAACCAGTAGCGTGCGACTTTCTGTGTTTGTCACCGCCTATTGTTTCACATACGTGGTTCTCTTTATTTACCAACAAGAAGTAAGTCCATCAAAACTTATACAGTAGGTTTATATAGTTTATGTCTACGATGTACACACTTTAACCCTCTTAAGACGTTCTTCTAAGTATAAGTCAACCAACATATGTATATATTGTTACTGTATAAGGTGCTCGAAAATTATCTTTACAACTGTAGATACTTTAGCATGAAAGAAGATAATTGAAGGGCCTGGTGTAAACGGGTGTTTAGTAACTAGGGTTGCCTCCCGTCCTTTAGTTTAAAGGACAGCATACTATTTGAACAATTTGTCCTTTGTCCTTTACCGAAGTGATAAAGGCCACAAAATGTTCTTTATTTCAAAAAACGGATAGGTTTTTCCAGAAACATTTGCAATTTTCTTGAGAAAATTAAGTTTCAATTTCAATGCATGTCATATCTTAGTGACAGATCTGACTTGCCATTTAATATTATAAATAAATAAGTAGACCTACTACAATACTATAGAAATCAAACTTGCACTACCTAAAATGACATGAAAACTAAATTTACACTGGATAAAATGTGATTTTTTTGGATATCCTTTCTTTTGGGACTTCAAAAGATGGCAACCTTATTAGTAACATTTTTTGTCAAAATAAGCTTGAAGTATTTTCGAATGTGTTAGGTACCTTCTGAACTCATAATTTTGTTGCAAAATAACAATATGTGCAAATATATTAGTGCAAGAAATGTGAAATGGTCCATAAACAGCAATGCAAATTCAAATCTTTTAACGCAATTTCCTCGAAATTAGTAATGGGTTCTTCTTCGAATCTGAAAAGTATAATATTTTTCAAATTCGAAGCTTCAAATCTGAAAAATATAGTATTTTTCAGGTCGGACACCCTGTAGCTTATATGAATGTGTATAATATTGTAGGCTATATGGATGAATATGATAAAGTCTGCTTAAGATATTCTCTAAGCAAAAAAAAAAAATTACCTAAACTTCTTAAACGGAAAACATCTTAAACGGAAAAACATCTTAAGCGGGTTATGGCTTAGGGTATTAATTTAATAAATGCTTTTATCTATAAAATATTATTAAAAAATAAATACCTCAGATTGTTCTTCTATAAATTTGTCATACTTGACAAGCATAAAGATTATAGAGTACGTAGTTCTTTGACTTTTCCAATGGATCGACAACTCAGCTTGAGTGAAGCCGATTTTTGAAAATATTCGAACCGATAAAACTAACCCTTTAATAAAATAGGGTCCATCTGGATGACGATGGGACACACACACACTTGACCAGTTCCCTAAAAGTTAAACTCATTTTTTGTCTTCCCTTCTTTTACTTTTCAAACCACTGAGAAGGGATGATTAGACGCGTCGGAGTCTTTGCTAAGGTGACATCAGCTTTAAGGCTAGCCAAACCGCTCCTTCCATTAAAAGTCCTTTAAAACTTTATCGCATTTTTTTTCTCTTTCTTTTTTTTAAATAAAAAATAAAAATGACAGCTTCTTTTCAAGAAAATCCTATATAAAAAAAAAGATGTTGTCAAAGGGTATTTTTTCCACAAAAAAAAAAAATTCAAAAGAACTATTGGCAAAATCCAGAAATGGGCATATCAATGTGGTTAGAGAGACCTAACGTGGTTAGTAGTAGAAAAACAGCTTGTCAAACATTACAAACAAAACACCTACAAAGTTTATTTCTAAAGCTTATTCACATCCGTTTAATTTTCTCCCACGCATGCGCCTTTAAAACCGGGTTGTCTTCTTCTTCTTCTTCTTGTGTTCGCGATCCCAGCCTCTCTCTCTCCCTTGTGATCCTTTCCTTTTAGCACTGTGAGCAGTTTTGAAAAGCGGCCGTTAAAGGCCACCGACGACGTCACACGTTCTTTGCACTTGTTTAAGCATATGTGGAAAGCGACGTGTCGTTCGACCAATCGTGACGCTTTGTCTGCCCAAACTCATTTGCATATGTGCATTAATTTTTCTTACGCGTCGTAGGCGGAGCTTTGGAGGCGTGTAACGAAATTTAACGGAATTCTCACTCTTTCAAGATGATGGAGCCCTTTTGAGGAAAAAAATGTTTCTGCTAAACGCCAAACACGACACCAAAGCTTCTCTCCTCAATTAAGGTGCTTCGAGAGAGAAACACTTTATCATCAATCTGGCTGATAAGATGGAGGAGGAGTAATAACAGTAAAAAGACAATTGTGTGCCAAATTATTTCACTACTAATGTCTACCCTTGAACATGATGGGATTCTTTTACGGGTTTTTTTTCCCCATCACGTAATGAGATTTTGTGTGTGTGTGTGAATATAACAAAGAAATACAGTGGGATCCGGTTATTATAATCACGGATGATGTTATCGATCGGCTATTGTTATCAGTCCGTCCCAAGACACTGGGTTTAATGGTTTTTTCCATTGTTTAATGTCATCAACCGACTATTGTTCCAAACTGATCACAATAACTGAATTTCACTGCATTTGCACCGGTGCGATTAAAAATTCTAAATAATTTTTATATTTAATTTAAATTGAGAAATCATGTTTAAAACTTAGTTCTCAAAAACGAAGTGGTATTTTGCATAAAGCGGTATACAGGGTGGCCCAATAAATGGGTTCCTATTATGTTAAAAAGTCTTAAAGAAAAGTGTGAACTTATTTTTGGGCCACCCTATATGTACTGTAAGCTGCATAGAAAATAACTTTAATTACAACAACAACTATAAACTAGTGACAAATACAAACAACACAGTACAACAAAGCAAAATAGCAACAGCTGTAAACGGTGACATCATATTATTTTCAACTATCTCAAAACAGTGGATGCCGCTTATTGTAATTAAGGTTATCATTCGAGTTATGTTGTTTCACTTGGATGAAGTCGAGATCAAATATCATGAAAATCAACCATAATATATAAAAAAAAAAGTGATATTTTTAAGACGTCGGATTTTGTTATCGCCATTTTATTGCGTTTTTTTTTTTATTTAAAAATGTCAACAGGAACTTTTTATATTAAAATGTCTACCTCAAAAAACAACTTTAAGAATGACATTATTACATTACTTTCTCATGACATTATTTCTAGAAAACAATTTCTAGAATTTTTTTTATTGAATTGCTTTTTCGGATTAACAAAATACCGGTAGGCTTACTAAAAAAATAGTAGACAGTCAACTTTAAAAAATAGTTAATTATATACTGTATATTAATGAAGTTTGACAATTTCTTTTAGTCCATGTATGCCTTTTTGATGTTTTACTTTAAACGAAAAATCAACACAAATCAGCTGTTACTTTGCTTCACCGGTTATTGTTATCACTATTACGCTCTGTTCCGAGTTGATCACAATAAGCGTCATCGATGTTTATCAACAAAAATCATTTTAATTAAGTAAAATAAATTACGTTTTTACCTCACAATAGTTTTCTCATCATATAACATTCTATGAAATTCACATAAAATTTATAAGCTCTTGTTAAACTAATTTTTAATAATTTTTGTGCCGAAGTTTAAATATATATATTTTTCAAGGAAAACTTCTTTAACGATCTTATATCGATCTGTTGAAAAGAGCATTTTCCGATTTAAAATAACTAAATTTACATTTATTTTTATTAATATTCAAACGTCAGCATAATAGAAACAAACTTGTAAATAAAACATATGAGAAAATTATTATTTACAACAAATTATGGATAATTTCAAGTTTCTTAAAAATATACATTAAAATAATAGTACGTAAAAACAAGCAAATTTTAATCGTACGTATTAAATGTTCATTGTTTAAGTAATTATTAGCCCAAATTTTATCATAAGTTTTGTTTTATTAAAAAATAAATCTAGACAAAATAACCGTTACTACTTTTAACTAACAGTAACATTCGCTACATTTCTAAAAAAAACATTAACTAATTTGCTAATTTAATACTAACTATTTTGTTACTATCTCTAGATTGTATTTTGATCCCTTATTAGGATCGTATCGCTTCAAATAAATTACATAAACATATGAATACAAAATAACTAAGTTTAAAATTATAAGAAAATAAACAACGTGTCTTATCTAGATATTCGTGTTGCTTGTTACATCAGTGAGTTATAATATACCGAGTTTAAAGATATCTACGACGTTCTAAAAAATCAATGGTGTAAAATCACTACCACCACTATTATACACTACTCATACTTTATACTATTTTAGGCCTCTAGTGATAGTATCGATTAGTACTAATTCGACCTCTTTTTATAAGGTAAAAAATGGCAAATATTTTGTAACGATAATACTGTCTATGACATAAAATACTTTTCAAAAATCAATACATCATTATTATTGGATCCAACGAAACATTAAAATAATATAATATGTAGGTAAGCATTAAACTGTATGATTATATGACATTTCCTACTCCACCTGTGGTATAAAATAAAATAGTTCAAAATGTAGATACGATATTCTGAAACGGTGGGAAATATAACATATTCTTTAAATTTTAAAGCCACTATATCGAGTTTAAATTATATTTAATGAAATTAGTGTCAATTGAGAGGAAAGATTAAATCTTTAACTTGACATGTATTAAAATTGTAATTTATGTATAAAACATTAAATTTTATACATAATTTTCCTGGTCATTTTTCAAGCACGGTACTTGGAGTGTGACGACGCCTTATCTAAGATACTCAACGATACTGAAGTCACTAAATCAGTTTTTTAGAAGACTAAAACTATCATCCATGTTAAAAACCACCGAGGTGTTAAAACCTGTCCCACTCATGTAATTGGATTTTTATTTTGTGATAATAAGCTAATTTGTTATTTCTATTTTACTTTGTAAAGATTTCCTATTTATACAAAAAAAATAGTTAACAACCCCCCTTCATAACTCAAAAAAATAACTCAACACGTAGTAGCTTTAAAACCAAATAAATGAGTTCTAAAATTGCTACCCAAAATAAAATATTATTGATGAAAATAACTTGATATGTACTTTAAACTAACTGTAATTGAATTGGTACCAACAAACGTAGTTATGTGATAAAAATAGTACTATTCCATAAATTTTTAACTAAACGAATTCAACTTTTAACGTTTAAATTAGTTATCTTTAAGAAATATTTTCTACTTTCTTAGCATCACATCAATCAATTAACAAAAAATAAAATAGTTTTATTTTTATTTTATAACCCTTATATTACAAATGTTGAAAATTAAGACAGTACCAAATTTTTTTATACAGTTCAAAATATTTGGGGATAAAATTTTCCACATTTGTTATTGACTACAACAACAAAGTTTAACAAATTTTTTAGCAAGTTCAAATCTTTGAACGCTTTTTCTTCGAAATTATAAACATGTCACTTAACACTCTTTGACATCAGACGCTTCAATTATGATTAATTAATCATAATTGAAGCGAAGAAGATGATAAGATGGGGAATTTTCTTTCTGAAACATGCTTTATCGTGTGAAACGATATTAATTTAAACATTTTTCTAATGAAAAAATTGCAATTTGTTTTTGATGTTTTATGTTGTGAGAGATATCCAAAACAGATGAGATATCCAAGATTTCATATAAATCCAAAAGTCGTTTCAATAAATGTGAGAAATTATAGAATTTTATTTCTAAAGCATTCTCAAAAAAAGTCGCTTTAAAAAAAAATGAAATAGTATTGATTTATCTTACGGAATTTTCCATCACTTCATCATTCACATATTACCACCCTGGGATAATTTATAAATTTGCTTTCCCGAAACTAATAAGAGACTAAAATATGGAACAAATATTTCTTTAAACCGAAATTAATTTTTTTAGATTCGCGTGTCACCTAGGCCTATAGGTAAATTCGACACTGGCGTAATTTTGACATAAATACAAATAAAATCACATTTAGCGTAGGAATTCACGTAAACGTTCTTACATTAATTTTAGTTTATTATAGTCTACCAGCTCATTTAAACTAATTATAAGAATTCCTTTGATATATATATTTAGGCAAAAAAATTGCCTTGTAGTGGTTACGAGTATACTAAGATAGTTGTTACCGATTCGGTTTATCGAACTCTGTTCAAAAAATTCGTGTTGTCTACAGTTTTAAGTAGTAAAATAACTTTAAAAAAACAACAACGTTCAGAAACAGACAAAGATAGTAACTGCCATCTTCATCAGTCGAGAGATGGTAAAAATCTCATCATTCGTTCCTTTCACCTAATGATACTATTTTTACCTTTTTTTAATGGCATGCTATCACGACTTAAGTATGAACCTCACCAACAGTAGAGACTGGAATTACCAACAGTAGGAAATAATAAACTTTGTTGGTATAGTTCTTGGTATATTTGCAATTGAAGAGCTTCGGGCAATACAATAATAAGCCACATTTTCCCCAAAAATGACCTTTTTACATCCTCAGCACTGTTTCTAGCTTCTAACTTTACCACTTCCTGGATTTTACAGAAAATGACAGCATAAAATAGAGATTCACCTTGTTTTTCAGTATGGTACTCTATGGAGTTTCTTACCAGAAAAACGGCTCTCCTGAACAATTTCAACTTATTATATTGTCCCGAAGCCCTTCAATTTATGTTTTTACATGAATTTTGAGTGAATGAGATGTGTTGTTGGTTTCTTTAAGGAAAGCAATTGCCGTTTATCAAATAAGTGTCGATTTTTGTTTTTATTTAAAAAAAAAAATTTGAAAGTTTTTTACCTTCAAGCAGTAGTCATAAAAATGTATTTTTTTTTCCTCTCCAAATTCCAGGTATTCGATCCGGGTACCGTTCTGTATTTGTACGAAAGTCCAGCTGGGTATGGTATCGTAGTGCTACGACTGATCGGTTGGGGAATATTTCTTTATGCCATTGTCTTCACTCTGAAACATCATCCAGAAAAAGGATCTTTTTACTTTGAATTCTTCGTCTTGTATTCGTCATGGTATGTACGGAACACAATAGTAGAATCCAATATCCAGATATATCTAATTTCACTTGAATGAAATTTCATAGCAGGCAATTTCACAGTCAAAGAAACCTTATGCAATAATAACTTTGCAATGCGTAATTATTTGGTATTTTTACGGCTACATTACCGTAGAAATGCGTTAAATTACACATCTACACAATGGGTCTCATTGCATTAACCAATTAAAATAATATATCCTTACACGAAATTTTCAAAAATTCCTTAATCGGTTGGCATTGTCATACAGAAATGAATATTTTTAATATCAACTTAGTGTAGATATCTATAACACAAAGCAGAGTTTTTCTTAAATCCTCTATTTTCTGTAATTCAAGGTTTTAAAAACTTCATGAGTAGTTTTGAACACTCGTCTTCGAGTAAACTTAGAATGAAGTTTAGATGGAAGATCAGTACATTACTGTAGTTGTATTATGGCAATGTATTGACTAAGGTTAACTTTGATGCTTATTATGTAGTTATGGGTGTATTAGCAATGTTTAAAATTCTACTCGATTCGTTCATTGTGTGGATTTCAAAGTGGGATTTAAAATTCAACCATTACACCACTTGTATTATATTTTTTATTTCAAATAGAAAAACCCATGATTAACAGCTCAAGTGATGAAAACCTATGATTAACATCATCCGATTTTCCTCTTAACTTTTGTTGAAACTACACTTCTACTTTTAAGTACATCTCTAGTTGACATAAACTTAATATTAAACTGGTTCCCGACTTCATCATTTGCTCATTTTTCGATTAACTTATTTTATTTTATAATAAAACATAGATGATACTGTATTATTAAAGATGAGTTAAATATAATATCAATGAGTTGAGTACTAAAATTCGGTCTTAAAAGTTCATCGTAAAACATCACATAAAACAATGACTAATTATAACTTACTTTGGTCACTCAGAAATTTAATAAGACACCCCTTAAAGTTCAACATTTAACTGTTTCTAGTATAGACACAAACATAATATCAAATGTAGAGATATCTTTTGTCAAGTGTTGAATCGCTTATCGTGAGATTGAAATCTATGCAACAGTGTCACTTAATACAAAATATAACACGTCACAAATATCGGTTTTTATGTGTTCATTGCTGTGTTCTACTGTAGTTTCTCTTGAATAGTATCATTTTGCCCTTATAAGAACAAGGCTAACACGACATTGTTGTTTCCTGCAACCATGTGAGTTTGGCAATAGATTTCACAGATGTTACATTGTTGTAAAAGAAATACCGAAATATCATCATTTCACTTTGACAACTGTCACACAAATTAGGTTAACATGGACATACGATTTTGTTTGTTGGTATACCTAATTTAACAACATTGATAGGGCCCATTTCTTACTTTTCATATACTGTATAAAATGAGAAATACATTTGTAATTGAAGAACCTGGTGTAAAAATCTGTTAAGTAACATTTTTTCAATTTCAAGAAAATTGCTTTCAAATATCTGAACTTGTCTTGCTGTCTATGGGCTACTTCACACTTCTTGCACTAATAATTTTGCATATATTGCTGTTTTGTTGAAAATTATGGGTTAGGAAGGTAGAATGGCACCTAACACATTCGAAAATGCGTCTATGTCGTTTTTGACAAAAATGTCACTTAACACTCTTTTACACCAGAAATTTTCAATTTTTCGTCAACAAAGTGACGAGAATTTTAAAACCTTAATCGGGATGATGATATGTGACTTTAAGTCCCAATTTTATACAAGTATTGTAGTTACATTAGCTTAGTAATTTATTGTTACTTGTAACTCTTTCATTTTGTTCATAACATTCGCAATCATATAGCAGTTTCTTAATTGCTTATTAAACATACAAATTTTATATGATTAATCTGTGTACAGCAAAATTCCGATTTGACGTTCCTTGATTAACATCTTTTCAATATGATATTAACACAAATTTTTATGTTCGATTCAAATTGGTTTTCTTCAAATATGAGTTTTCTTCAAATAATAAAAGTCGAGGTTTTGAATAGTTGTAACAATTTGTAAAGCATTACAATTACAACGTGTAAAAGTATCTGGTTATTAATGCCGAATTTGAACTTATATTGTCATTTGCTTTTGTGACTGATACACAAAACTGAATTACAATGTCAGTTCTAATAAGTTCTTTTCGTTTTAGGTTTTTAACAGGGCCTATCATCATTATCATGGCAAATAATCTAATTGACAAATGGGTCCGAGAAAAAGTTGTCAATGGAGTGGAATTATTCGTAACACTTTTCGGCCATTCTATATTTTTGGTAACATTTTATGTCCACACTTACGTTTTCAAGTCGTAAAAATACATATACCTGGTGGTGACAAATAAGTTCACGTTTTTTGACACAATCAGAAACAAAATAACTTTTTCGTCATTTTATTTTGTATAGTGTTTGTCCTAATCGGTATAGTGGAATTATGGTGGACTGACTTACATTACCAAACTAACAAACGCAGAATTTCATTAAAAATGTCACCAATTGGAAATTCAATAATTATTTCATCATTGGTTTATCATAAAATGGAATTTTTTGTGTCACCCGGTATATTAAAACTATGAGTGAAGTAAAATCCATTAATTTTCAGTTCTTGACAAGACCATCTGCTAACAATCAAAACTTTCCATTCCACGTTCGAACTACTCAGGTAAAGATGTTTTCTTAATACATCGACAGTTCAAATCTGTTAACTATGTCTTTCAAAAATAATAAAATCATAAGAAAGAAAACTAGTCATTTACCACTTTACAGTTAACTTGGTAACAAATAAATCATTACCAGTCTTATTCCAAAATGACTAGAATTTCTTGTTATTATTGCGACATTTATTCGAGCTTACTTTGTGTTTATTTTAAGATCATTCAGTTTATCCATACACTTAAGTTTTCATTCCGAACAATAGTTTCAGTGCCGGTATATAATTAAAGAGCTTGGTGTGAAAAGGTGTTAAGTAACATTTTTCTAAAAATATTGTCCTAAAAGAATTTACGAATCTGTTAGGTGAGATTCTACTTTCGTAAAGCATTATTTTGAGCAAAATAACAATACGTGCAAAAATATTAGTGCAAGAAGTTTGAAATAGTCCATAGACAGCAAGGCAAGTTCAGATCTTTAAACGCGTTTTCCTCCAAATCCAAATTGTAAATATGTTACTTGACATCTTTTACACCAGGTCCTTCAATTATAACATTCAAAAGCATAGATATTCGTTTTTACTAATACTCTTATAACTTGTAAATGCAGATTCACGCCATGGAGCAAAATGCAGACGAAACAGTCGGAAATTGTCGTTTGGACAACTTTAGTCGAAACTTCTATGAAGTGCCAAAAGATGTATCGAACAATAACATCATTGCTAGCGTAGCCTTAGTTGATTCGTTATATGCACAGGTAAACGAGAAAACACAATATTTGTTATACGTGGTAATGTGATCTTATAGTGGCATCACATTACCAAATAAGATGATCTACTCTGATCTAACTTTTACTCCAAGTGAACTATTTGGTAAACAAACATGCTGACTAATAGGCCAAAGATTGTTGGTAAACAGTCTTGAAGATAATGTTCTTTTAACTTGTGGTAAATAAACTTTTGTAAATACAGTATATCTACACGTCATGTTCGGATGTTGTTAATGTGGAACATTTTGAACCATGTTCTTTTAACGTTTTGGTGAACAAAGACAAATACTGTACCGTATATAGCCTAAGAAACGAATGTTTCGAAATTCTTTCACACGAAATCATATCGTATCATAATAAAATAGCTTTGACTGACTAATCACTGAAATTGGCTCGTGTTCCTAAATTTAATAGTTCTTGTTGACTTTGTCCTACATTCTTAACGGAACATGGTGTTCAAAAACTATATATACTTATACTAACTTTTCTACTTAAAAATATGTTAGTTTATTTTATTTCATTTTGACTATTCTACTTTAAACGTGAGATTGGTTGTCAGATTTCGTACATATTCATTCGGTTGGACAATAACAAGACGATTATATTTCGATTGAGTTAATATTTGAAGTAAGCTTATACCATAAACTAGGCATTTCACTATGGGAATGCTAAATTGGTTTAACATTACTAATAAAACCCCATTTTTAACCATTCCATCTTTCTCTTCGCTAAACTATTTTCACAATGATTTCATTCCGCCCTCTATAGGTATTAGCCTAATACACAGTACAGGCCTATACATGGGCCTATACACCGGCTTATACTTTCATTATTTTCATTCTTCAACATCATCACATTTTCATAATATGTTTAAAATAGTTTTAGAACATTGCGGTTACAACCTTTAACTAAGCCTAAGCTATACGTTTAAAAATTGACAAACTACTTTTTAAAAATTATAATCTCGAACCTTTTGGTTACTTTAAATTGCAAATAGCTTTATTTACGAAGAATTATTTTTTAATTATTGTTTACTTTATTTTTTTTTTCAATCAAGAATCAACAATCTACCATGGTTCAGGATCGACAAGAACACCTTGACCAAGTTGGTACCAGTACCAGTACTAGTATTGTTGTTGAAGCTGCCGTACCGAATGTGTCGATTGTACCGAATGGATTAGTTCCAAATGGAACATATTCACCAGCCTCACAACTCTATCCCACACTAACTAATGAAGAAAACGAATCTCGAGTAACCCCCGAATCGAACAAAACAACTTTAAACCATTATTCGACAAACTATTAGAAAAAAACAAGAAGACAACGTTTACTAGAACTTTCTACCAGAAAAACCAATTTGAAACAACTTCAATAAAATTGGTTTGACAAATCAAGGATGTTTCAATACATGTATGCGTTTTCACCAACCAAATTTATTATAGTTTTTTTGGTAACCGTGAATGAGATTCTAATGATAAATTTGTTATTCTCGAGTTATATTTCAAGAAAAAAAGGAACAATATTTTCAAACTTGATAGCCTTGTGAGTGGCCAAACATTGTTTCAGTATTCTCAATGTATATAAAAAAAAATGTCGGTTGTTTATGCAATAAATTAACTGAAACATAACAATCCTATATGTAAATAAACCAATTACTTTACTATAAAAAAAAAACAGCTATTAGAATAGTTTGTGCTGTATTTGCAGATACGAGTTGACACAAGAAGAATAGTTAGTACCCACAAAAATTATTGTTTAACTGAATGTGTGTGATGCTATTTGTTCATGATATACACTTTTTATATACTTTTTGTACGCACTTGTTTTATCGTGAGGACTATTGAACAGCAAAAAATAAAATGTATACTGTCTCACTTGACTATTTTCGGCGTTTTCATTTTTTAAACACACGAAAAAATAGTGGATTAATTTAAACTGAAAATTTTCTTGTTTTGAAAATTTTTGTGCCATTTCATGTTTCGATAGTTTTACATACAATGCCATTTTACATATAATACGACCAATGTTTCGGAAGGTAAACCAAAGTTTTTCAGTACAGTACGGTACCGTACATTAAATCAATCCGCTATTGACACGAATTGTCATTCTAACTCCGTTCACCATTTAAACAGTCGAAAACCATCATCATAAAACTATTTTACATTTGTTTAGTTTTTTTCAATCACCAACTACACTAAAAGTTTTAAATCTTATGTTTGCCGTTACTTCACACAATTCGTAGTTAAAGTGTGAAATTCGTTAAACTGTGGAATCTCTAACTAACCTAAACCAAACACCTAATCATATTCAAGTGTGGAAATTCTTATTTCATAACGTACCTAATCAAAATGTGATAGTATCCAGATTGGAATATAGATTATAAAAACTTTAATAAGTTATACGCTTTTATATCCCGTTTTGATGGGATATTCATTTAACTTGAGTAATCGGGGTATTTCACATTTTGACTAGAAATTTCATAAAATAACGCATTGTTTTCTGAATTCCTTAATGCCTTTTACCGTCAAAACTAATATGTTCGTTATTTTGTATCATTTATCTTAAGTATTAAAACTAATGTATTGATGAGTTCATATTTTAACTAAGGTATTTCTTAAAATAACACGCGTTTGTTTTCTCTAATGTACAATATTATACAGATAACAATATTATTTATTAGGGTGGACCTTATTTTTTGAAAAAATGGATCGAACACGTTCTGGATTTGTTCCAGTGCGGAAAAAAAGTAAATTTGATAAAATTAGGTTAGTTTCGAACAATATTTAGGAGTCGCTACCATACCAACATCTGAAAAATCGCGTGTTAATGGTACCTGTTTCAGACCAATCTTTCAAACTATGGAAGCAACCTCTAAATGTCAATTAAAATAGACCAAATTTTGGAAATATTGTTTTTTTTTTTCAATATTGGAATAAGATAGGCTGCTGCCTCTAATCAAATTAAAACTTTTGATTTTTCCCCTTCCTATGTGTCAAACCAATGTTTCCAACTCTGGTTTGGAACCAGAGTTGGAAACCTCTAAATTTCATGCAAAATTCTTCAAATTTTAGGAATAGTACTATTTTAATATTGAAACAAGATAAGCTGATGTCCCGACTCAATATAAAACTTTTGTATTTTTTCCTCATTATAAAGACCACCACACTGTGATATCCATTAATTCATAATACGAATTAGCTTATGTATTTAAGCTAAACATAGTATACATTACTAGAAATTTTATGAAATCAAGTAACTTACACTTAAATCCCTAATGTATTTTACCGTTTGAATGCGAAATCCATTATTTTATGGTATCATTCAGCTTTCAGTATTTAGACTATCATATTGAACATTTCACACATTAACTAAGAAATTTTCTGAAGTGATTCATTTTTTTAACGCATTTTACCCGTTGAAATGTGATAGCCACATTATTTTATGACATTAATTAACTCAGGCTTTAGATTGCAATTTCATATATACTGACTAGGAATTTACCAAATAATACAGTCCTTCACACTTGAACGATTTTAGGTGTAAAAGATTTGTAAAGTGACCGAGATTTTATATTTTCTTAACTCGTCATAATATCCATTCTTTTATTATGGTTATTGCACATATAGACTAGAATTATCCTTAAAAAATAAGTCCTACTCATTGGTTTATTCGTCGTTAAATGTGATATTCATTGGTACATTTACACGAACATGTTCATGATATCATTTAGTTTAAATAGACTAATAAGTCGGTCATGCTACATCTTGACTTGGAATTTCAGGAAATGACGCAGTTGACAATTCCCGTCATTTTTAAAGGCTTTTATTCAGTTCACTCTGTGTGTTACACTCAAAATGTTCGTAAATTGGAAGCTATTTTTGACCT
>JAQIWH010003391.1:0-20184 GCA_034695005.1 Cryptops parisi | reverse complement strand
ACTATCTATCTCTATATATATATATATATATATATATATATACCACACATACATATATATGTGTATGTCATTAAATTTATATACAAAATATATAATTTTTATATAAGATAAATTTATTCAGCTTATCCCAAGCCAAGAACAAGATGATTCGCCTTTGATTAATCATCAAAAGCAAAATTTCATCAAGAAATATATTAAATTTGATTTCCAAATATAATATACTAAAAAAATATGGATATACACATCGATATTTATCGCGAAAAATTATATAATTTGTGTTACCTGTAGAAGCGACATTTTTTTTGTCAAACCAGCTGCAGACATTAGCATAGTATTTCCTCATCACGTTTCCTGATTCACATTACAAATAAACAATTTATATGTAACGAAGAACAGAATACTGTACAAAAGGAAAACTTTGGGTCCACTTCCTATTTCAAAATTCGTGCCAACTATTCTTGCATGCCTTCATTGACAAGTCTGGGCTGCATGTTGCTCATCACAGACCTTCCAATCTTTCCTCATAGAGACCGCTGTTACATACTATCACTTGGGACACCACCTCGAGTTGACATATTTACCGATATTAGCGTGTTTTTTATTTATTATTATTATATATAAACACTGTGTTCATGTGTATCTATCATCACCTAGTTGCTTATCGATTGTTGATATACTTCACTATTATGTATTGATTGTTCTCTTGCTACACAAAAGCACCATGCATGTTAAATAGTACTACCTCGTGAATGAAGGTACCCAGCTGTCAGTTTGAATTGTTTTTTTTTTTTTAGAGGAAAACATTATTCTAAAAATCAATTGTTTTGTTTTGCAATATATTATTGTTTTCCACTATAAATTATTTTCTATGAAGTAATAAGAATATATATGTATATATTTTTCATATGAATTTTCCTTTTTTTTTTAGCATGTTGAAGAATGTATTTCATAGGTGGCTTTATACAACTGATTTTGCTGATCGTTGCAATATTTTTGATATTGGCGTACGCACCAGGTTTGCTTAACATTAATCCAGTGGCCATAAGGTGACTATTTTTTTCCCCTTCATTTTTAATTATTGTGAATTCGATTCAAATACACCGCTCCCCTGTCATATTGCGAGTTTCGGGAGGTGGACCCATGATATTAGACTCCTATAAACAAAAATCTTAAATTCCAGTCGTAGCGTTTGACAGCCAGACCTCCTACGGTATATCGAAATCTGCAGTATAAACGACAGCATTATATTAGGGGAGCAGTGTATTTTATACAGGGTGTTCCTTAAAGGTCTAGTTAAATTTAACCACGGATGCTATGCATCAAAAACAATGCAGAAAATCCACATAAACATGGGTCCAGAAATGCTTCCCTTGAGAGGTAAGTTAAATTGTGAGATAACAGGGTAAAGTCGCAATTTTATAGGGCTGTACTTCATAATTGGTATGTATTTCTAGACCCATGTTTATATATGGATTTTTTGTTTTGCTTTGTTTTAATGCATAGCAATTGTGGTTAAAATTTGACTATACATTTTTTTAAGGAACATCATGTATAGCTTATGTTTGTAGTGATCTGTTTTAATTTGGGCTGTGTTAGGTTATTACCATGTCCTAAATTTGAAGGACCGCTTGCGCAAAATGCTAGACTACAGTATACAGAAGCGTTCCTCGATAACGAAATCAATGGTCCCGAATCGATAACGCATTATAATGGTAAGTTACAGATACCAATCAAATCGAGCAGCGTTAGTCCACTTTAAGAATCATCAGCTGTTATAGTTGATGAACAAATTTAATATAAATTATGCTTTGTGTGATTCCGCAGGCGATTTGTATACGGGACTGGCCACAGGAGAGATTGTCCGTATCCATAAAAACAAGGTGGAGTTAGTGACTCAAATAGGAGATCCATTATGTGGTAAATCAAATTGATGAAATGTATAGGAAATTTAACATTCGCAGTTTTGTCATTTGTGGAATTCGTGATTTCAACTGCATCCATAGCTATACAATGGCACACCAGCTTCACAAAATACAAGTTAATTTGGGATGATTCTCATTGCCACATATAATAGCCAAAAATTGCTTACATAGAATGATACAAAAATAAATAAATAAATCACAAAGTGAATGAAATTTTGTTCCATTTTGCAGAAGGAAAATGGGAAGAAGACAAATGTGGCCGTCCATTAGGAATGAGGTTTGATAAACAAGGCCATCTTTACGTCGCCGATGCTTATTATGGAATATATAAAATTGATGTCAAAACTGGTAACCGTCGTTTAGTGTCATTCACTTGGCAATATTTTAGTAAGTGAATTCTAAAGTGATCTCATTGACTGTAACACAGGTGAGAAAACACCATTGTACGAGAGCAGCACGCTTATCGATGGGAAACCGTCGGTGGTTGTAAATGACTTGGATATTAGCCAAAACGGAGATATTTATTTTTCTGACAGCAGCAAATGGCCACTGAAAACGGGCATTTATGGTGTGTTAGAAATGATGCCAAAAGGCCGGTAAGGAGCGACGAATTGAGAAAAACAAAAGACTGAATTTTGCCTGAATGTTAAAAAATATTTTCTTTCCAACAGCGTATTGCACTACAATGCAAAAACGAAGGAGACAAAAGCTCTGTTTGGAGGTGTCAATTTTGCTAACGGTATTCAGTTATCACCAGACGAGAGTTTCCTTCTAGTGTGTGAAACTGGATTCCATCGAATTTTGAAGTTAGTACCATCATGGCCTCCTGACATATTTTTGGCGTGGCAATTCAAGCAATTTCTGGACAACTGTGATATCGGCTTCTTGCCAACCAGTTTCCAACAAATTGACATCACAGTGGTCCATAAAATTGCTCTACTCGCCACCTCAAAAATTGCTTGCATCAAAAGGCGTTTAGACTATTGAAGTTAGCACTATTGAGAAACGTTTACATTTGTAGGCCTATGCTTTAAAATAAACGTTCAAACAGATGTATTTTTTTTTACAGGTACCATCTGAAAGGAACAAAAAAGGGGACATGGGAAGTGTTTACCGACAACTTACCAGGATTTCCAGACAACATTCGTCTGAATCCTCGTGGCAACTACTGGGTCGGCCAATGCGGAACTCGGATTCCTGGGCAAAACAGTCTGGCCGATTTGCTGGGGGATAAGCCTGTCGCACGCAAGATCCTTGCACGCAGTTTACATACTGCACAAGCAATTCTTGGTTTTGCCGATTCTATGATCAGCCTTCCCATATTCTTGAAAGAACTCAAATATGAGGTGAGTCACATCATCAGTATTTTTCTCTTGTTCTGCACTACAGGCAACTCACGTTTACGAATGAGTTCCGTTCCTAGAAAACATTAAACGTTTTATGGCGGAAACTTCAGTTTGGAAAAGTTAATGCCATTTTTATTTTTGATGATTTTTTTCAAAAATTGGAACCTTTTGAAAATTTTAAAAAAAGTGAAACCTTCCAAAACTTTTCCAAATTGAAGTTTCAATTTATTTTAATCCACTATTTACACCAACACTCCGTTCACCATCTTTAATGATCGGAACTATCACCTTGTTGTACATTTTGTTCGCTAAGTTCATAAAGCAAGACTTGTGTGTATCGTAATCGAACCGTTCCCATTTAGCTGGCCCACATGCAGCCATACGCCAACCAGACTTTGCCACAACATGGAATGATAGTGGAAGTAGATGGGAGTGGCGAAATAATTCAGTCGTTGCATGATCCGACAGGATCGATCCGCTTCATAAGCGAAGTTCTAGAGCATGACGGGAAGCTGTTTTTTGGATCGCCTTGGCACACTTTTATAGGTAGACTCGAGTACCAGCACTGAACAGCTTTTCAACGTACTTAAATCAAGTAGTTGCACAAAACAATTATAAAAAAAAAGTCTTCCTGCTTTTTAAAACGAATGCTTTAGAAGCTTAACCAAAACCCGACATGTATTTTGAAACGCGCGTGACTTTTTTTTTCCTTCGAAGTTTTGCTTCTCTCAACATCAAGTACAAAATGAAATCAAAATGCAATTTTATGTAGTAACGTTTTTCAAAGCTGCAAAGCAGTGCAAACAATTATTATTATTTTTCTCCCAACCCCATTATAAAATGTACAAGATTTGAAAGAACAAAAATAACAAGTGATAGTTTACAATAACCAGTAAGAAAATAATATACCTGAAAGAATAGTTGATACGTTGAAACCTACGAGGGAACGTTAATGCATAAACCAGTTTTTGTTCTCTTATTAAAACATGTACTTTTCATCAGTGATGGGCACCACACCTACTACTTTAAAAGTATTTTAACTATTAACTACAATTACTTTTCTAACTACTTTTCCACTGTGGCAACTGACTAGTATAAAAAGCTAACATTATTTTTTTGTTTTAATAGTTATTTTATTACTTGGTTGAACTCTGGCAAATTAGCTTTCCATAGCACGGAGAATAACCATCTTTTCAAAAATTTTGTCTGAAATCTTGCACCATCTTGGTGTAGGTATTTGACCTGCCATACCAAAAAGACGCTCTACAGCAGCACTGCAAATTTTTGAAAATTTACTACAGTAGTTATTTACTGCCATTTTTGGTAGTTAAACTATGTAGTTAACTACCATGTAAAGTAATTAAACTAGGTAGTTGTAATTACTGTAAAACTAATTTAACCAGCAGTTCAATTACTGCCCATCACTGCTTTTCATGCATGAATCTGCATATTGTTATTTGCTCATAACTACTTCAGTTACTGTGTACACTCTACTTTTAAAGTAACAAATGCTACACAGGATGTATATAATAACAATAATAACAACGACTTAATGGCATTATTTTCTGAAATAATGATCTCCGATATCAATTTTTTCTTATGACTCGTATGTAGGGTGACCAGATTTGAAAAATCAAAAACGATATATCTGTAAAATAATCGATAATTTTAAATTTTGCTACTTAAAAAAAAACAATATGTTAATTTGTTTATACCAATTCGTTTGACATACGAACTTTCTGTAAGCAGATTTCAATGAAAGCAAATTAGATCCGCTAAAAAAACAACTAACAATGGTATAAAATGCATAGACAGCATTACTGTGTCTATGTATTATTGGTTATTAAAAAAAAATGGAAGGGCATCCTGAAAACTTTCGGGACTCGAGGACATTATGGTGAAAACCAGGACGTCTGGTCACCCTACTTGTATGCATTGATGGAATTTTTGAAAATATATTAAATAATGTTCTGCACAGCACTGATTACTTATTAATGATATAATCATTATAAGTTAGTCATTGACGAGTGAAATTAAAATGTATATTTTACTGTACATTATTGTATAAATGTACATTATTTATACGGAAGCGGGTTGGGCAATAAGGAATAGGAAAATTATCAGTTAACTGATAATATATCACTATCTAAAATTTTTCATCGTAATTAAATTTGAATTATATTAGAATTTTTGCATACTATTGAAAAAGAAAAAGTTGTTAGCTGACATTGTAATTAACATTTCTCATGCTCTGAAATTCTATGAAGATGTAGAGCATAGTATATTGTAAAATTTAAACTATTAAATCATGCAACGGATGATTGAAACTGAAATGAGAATAATTAAATACAAACACTGTAATTATGCATTTTTAAGATTGCTCGTATGTTGGAAACTAATACGTATTTGTGACATGATCTCTGCAAATGTTTCGCATGATTATATATATAGATTTCTATTGGTACTCAGGTTCACTGTTTGATATCGTTCAAATTATGCTACAATAAGAATAAGTTAAATAAATCATTCAAGTTTTTCAATTAAATTCCATGTTTTCATGTCTCGATTTATTTTCATTTTCGTCATAGCAAAACTTTGGAGTTTCCCTAAATACATTCTTTAAGCTGGGAGTATATACAAGAATATATGCATCACATAAGTTTCCCGGACGCAGAAAGTGAAACTTCCTGCTATGTATCTGGGATCATGTCTTCGAAGCTTTTCAAAGGATAATGATCCTTGTACTGTAAAACATGACTCTGCATAGCCTTTCTCTGTTCCTCGAGAAAGGGCAAAGTTTCGTCGTAAACGTCGGTGAACATTAACTCGGGACGAGGTTTCTTGTGCTTTTCCGCTCTTGCGAAGGTTTGCATTAACTGAGAATGAAGAAGCATTCTTGATATAAAGTCAAACCAGCAGCTGGATCGAAAGGATTGATCGAACAAAGTCGAAACTTAGAGGTGTGCGGCTTTTCGATCACCCCATAAGTGGAACAAGAAGTAAACATTTTAAAAGATGTTTTTCAAGTTTGCACGTTTTGTGAAAAGAGTATTGTACTTGAGAGTTGTTTTTTAGCAAAATTAGTAATTTATTAAACTTATTTTCGGAAAAAAGACGTTTAGTTTTGCGATTCCTGCCATTTATTTTATAAAAAACGTATAAATCTGAACATGTTTCAAAGCACCAGGCTTCATCCTCAGCAAGAGTGCAATCCTGCTGAATTTGCTTTGTTTTGCAGAAGATACTATGTAAATGTGCGTTTTCGCATCGAGATCGACACGATTTTGAAGAAATTTTTTTAAAATAAACTATTTGATCCGAATTTGCTTTGTTTTGGAGAAGATGCCAAGTAAATGTGCGTTTCGCACTGAGATCGGATGAAGCCCAGTACTTCGAAACATGTTCAGTTTTATAAGTTTTTTATAAAATAAAAATCACAAAAGGAAACTTTTTTTTTTCAAAAATAAGTTTCTAAATTTCCTTATTAAATATTTTGCTAATGATGAATCAATTGCACTCTTGGATATGATTATAGGAAAAAGATTCAAGACTTTCTCTTATAAGGGACAAAGTATATGGAAAACATTACGAGGTGCTGTTTTTAAAATCATATCGTTATAATACACACCTGTATTATAATTTACCAATTTACCTGCGAATTACAAGATGAGATAAGCAATACATTACCTGTTTCTTGGATTCATCTTTCCACGTTTTCTCCTTTTCTTCGTCCCACCAACCTTTATTAACCATGTAGTGCCTGAATCGGGAAATGGGGTGATCTTTCTCATCCCAGTAACGCACTTCATCTACCGAACGATAAGCGGTGCTGTCATCAGATGTACTATGATGACCGATCCTAAAATACAGAAATAATCAGGGTGATACAGTGTCACAGAGTAGTCAGCTTATAGATATCGGGTATCACGAGAATAAGTCGACCCACTAAATGTCTCCTACGCACCTGTAAGTCATAGCCTCAATAAGCACTGGCCTGTTTTCTTCTATGCACATTTTTCTGGCAGCTTGCGTGACGTTGTACACAGCTAAAACGTCGTTTCCGTCGACACGTATCGAAGGAATGCCATAGGCTGGTCCTCTCGCAGCTATACCGTCCCCTCGGTATTGCTCGTGTGTTGGAGTGGAAATTGCATAGCCATTATTTCTACTGGAATATCGTAAAACAAATCGATTTTAAACTGTCAAATAAAATAGGTATTAAATAAGATAAAATAATTCAAATTACCTACCAAAAGAAAATGATTGGACAATCTAAAGTGGCTGCAAAATTAAAAGCAGCATGTGCGTCACCTTCACTAGCAGCTCCTTCGCCAAAATAACAGATGACGCACAAATTATTCTGTGCTCTTTTAAAAGCATAGGCAGCTCCAACAGCTAGAATAGATATTTCAATACATGATTAAAAACAGTACATAGTTAAAAGTAATTGTAACTACAGTACTTATTGGAAATAAAGTTTGAAGAATGCATACCTTGCGGCATTTGCGTAGCTAATGGAGATGAAATTGTAACAAAATGATGATCCTTGCTACCGTAATGAACAGGCATTTGTTTCCCTAGTCCAACATCTTCGCAATTCCCGTAGCATTGGTTCATGAACTGACTCAGCGTATAACCACGCCACATTAATACACCTAAAAATAAAATTACATCATTTTCGTAAACAGTATGCACCGTATTTTCGCAAATTTAAGATATACATCCGAATGTAAGTTGAAACTTTTAGGGGTTTGAGTAAAAAAAAGAATTTTATAGATGTACCCGATTATAAGACACACACATAACGTGCACTTCCGAAACATAAGCTGTGATCGGCTCTAATTGTGATGTGTTTTTCGTCATAACAACACTGGAGGATACTAAAGACCCCAAATAACACTCATTCATATATATTTTTTCATGGTGTACTACTGGTCATATAATAATTACTTCTCTTTTAATGTACCTGTTTATTATAATTTATATGAGATGCCCACAAATACGAAACTAAGCTAGCCTTGTGTAAAATATTAAATAACACGCATCTTATATTCGAAAAAAAATACATCATATACATGGTATATACATAAGTGACTTATACCATTTAATAATTTAATAACTTTTTTGTACTATAATATATTTTGTATAAATTTGTTCCAAGGAAATTTATTATAAAAAATTCACAATGGCGCATAGCATAAAAAAAGTGAATTGTGCATTGCTTCGAAAGTGAACAATTCACAAAATAATTCAGATTTCAATTGGCCTACATTTTTGAAAGCCCCAGATTTTTTCTGATACCTGAAGGATTTAATTCTTAATAGCTATATTCAAGAAGAGACAACTTCACTCTTTATAATTAAAAAACTCAAAGGAATTCGATGTAATCTCATAAGCAAAAACTCATTATATGGATCAGGTGCATGTAAATAGTCTATTTAAATTTATGCTGATCGCTTACCCGCTTCTCGATACTGGCCAAAGACCAAATCCCTGTCATCTAAAGCTGCTGCACTACCAATGTGGGTTCCTTCCTCGCCATAGTTAGTCATGTAGAATGAAATTCGACCTTGTCGCTGAGACTCGTACAGAATTCTATCCATTGTGTTCAACATCGTCATTTTCTGATAAATTTTAACAACAGTATCCTGATCTAGCTGGAAAATAAATAAATAAATAAATAGATAAAATTTAGTTTTCAAAACAGCTTATAGGACCATTGAAAAATTATCGCTATATTTGTTGGTAATGGTCATGTGACAATTGAAAGCTTGCCCGGAATAAAGTTGCATGTAACAAGTCATAGTTTTGAGTAAATGGCAAAAGAAGTATTCAGCAACGCATTGATGGGCACCTATTAGGTGCCCAATTTCAAAGTGATACATGTATGTTTTAGGCAGGTATGAGTTTGTCTATTGACAGCACTAGCTAGGCCCATACATGAAGGCCCATAGTTTTTCATAATAATATCAATATTGAATTTATGTAACATACACCGTTATTTCGGGCAAGCCTTCAATTCATTTATTGTTTAATACCTGAGGATCTTGAGAAGGGTCGAGAATGCCACCCTTGCGATCGACAACGCGATAAACAGGAATGCCATCGTACAAGTCAGGTTGGACAAATTCTAACTTCTTGGTCCAGTTAGACCTAGAGCCTGGAAAATTGGGCTTGTCTTCACCTGAAAATTGAGTGGCTGGGTCTGAACTCACCGAACATTGCTGAAAATACAAATTATTGTCAAACAATGTGGTTGCATATAACAAAGAAATAGAGTTCATAATATGAGTTATCATGATAAATTTCAGTTCAAAAACATTATCATCAAACAATTTAACAACGTCAAATAAGAATGTCATCTATATTATTTAGATAGTTCTTTTGTTTTTTCATTGAAAATAGTATCATCAAAGTATACATTGTTTTAACTAACTTAAACTATAGACGTTTGGCATTCTCATACCGGTGGCTGTGGGTAAATTAACACACGAGTACCATTCTCTTTAGACTACTTGATAATCTGTTTCAAGTAATGGCCTTTTTAATTATCCCCCACTACTGAATAGCAAAAGTTGAACCACAATTCCTGTTGACACATAGTAAAACTACAGTAAAACATATGGTTTTAAAATACATATTGAATGCAACGAATTGTTTAATGTAAAACGAAATGAGGTTGTATAAAGCTTTACAAAAGTTTTACCTAACATTTATTTCAGATTTAGAAGTAAAACTTAATTAATCAGGATACACATACCCTGGTGATGTTCAAGGAATGACTGGAACTTGGAATCAATTTGGTTGTTCGTCTGACAATTTTGCAGGTCTTCCAACAACACGTTCGTATTTGTAGTACTAAACTGGCCATCTTCATTTAAATTACAAATTCCTGCAATGTGAAATACACGAATGTCATTAAAAAACAAGATAAATCGTTAGTATACTTAATCATTCGGCAAAATAAACTTACATAACACTTGGAATAGCATTCACCACCTCCACATTATTACGATGCTTTAAAGTTTGTATTTATCGAGTGATTTTTCCTGGAGCTTAATAAAGGCTCGATAACTAATCGAGCCATGCAAAAATCTTTATATTTTTAATTTCCTTATTTTAAAAATTAATATATAAAATAATTATCTTTAAAATAATTTATAAATGTTCTTTGAAAAGCAAAATTTATTATTTATAAACGTTTTTAAACACGTTTCGAGCTTTTTACAAATTTTCTTTCGGCTCGAGCTCTTCACCCCGAGATCGGTTGATTATTTCATGACACTTGCATTGCACTCACTCAATGTAATTTTGATTTCCACCTCATTTTGTTTAATTTGTTCGTTATTATATTTTTTTGGAGGTACTCACTGAGGTTGTGGGCTAACAATCAATCACCCTGGAGAAAATTAAATCATCTTCGACGAAGACTCGGAACCTTTCACGCGCTAATCGTGAAGACGAGCCAAGAAAATATTCATCATCATCGTCATCATCAACAACAACAACAACAATCATTCAAACAGAAAACAACATGCCTTGCTGGTACTATGAGAAGAAAGATCTTCGAAATACTCCATCGTTTCAAATCGGAATCGATCCCGATGTTGAAGCTCGATATCGAAGAGAAGGAGCTCGATTCATCATCAACACGGGCACGAAGATGGGACTGTATCCTTTATGTAACAACTAAACATAACATGACGTGTTTGTGGTTATCACACACAGTCAAAGGTATGTCCCGTAACAAATCTCGCTGTACACAAAACTAACTTGCATTATGGCATTTTGCTAATGGGTCATTTCACGTAACTTTGAACTAGTTCCTAGATTGTGTTTGAAGTTCGAGGGTCCACTGTATATGTATCAATATCGAAGCAATTTTTATTTTGTACAATTAAATTTTTTATCAAATTTTAAACCCTGAATAACAGTTAAAAAATGGATATTTTAACAAAAACTTCCCCTACCTTTGCTGACGGTACGATTTTGAAGAAAACCCAACGTTTCGCCTTCTGTACTAAAAGGCTGTGTTTTCAAGGAAAAACCCAAACACGACTTAAAGCTCCGTCAGTTAAATAGAATGAAATTTCAGTTGCCTTGACATTACTTAGGAGATATGATACGATGGCAACCGGAGTTGTCTATTTCCATAGGTTCTACATGTTTCATACATTCAAGGACTTTCCACGCTATGTAAGTATCTTTACTAATATGTTTTGTTGCGTGTTTGGAAAAACATTATTGAAGTGATTACAATGATGAATTCGTCACTTACGTTTTTCGTGCCAGGTGACTGCATGTTGTTGCCTGTTTTTGGCAGGAAAAGTAGAAGAAACCCCCAAGAAATGTAAAGACATAATAAAGACCGCACGAGGTTTGTTAACCGACCATCAATTCTCCCAGTTTGGTGAAGATCCCAAAGTGCGTCCATTGCTTGTTTTTTTTTGTATTGACAACTATTTTAGAAAATGTCAATTATTTTTTGTTTTAAATTATAATAAAATAAGCTGTTTTTATATTTTAGGAAGAAGTTATGACATTGGAACGAATCCTCCTGCAAACCATTAAATTTGACTTGCAAGTTGATCATCCGTATGGATATCTTTTAAAATATGCCAAATGTCTGAAGGGTTAGTATATGTAACAATTTGAAAGTCAGAAGTTATATTTACAATTTTTTATTAGAAAAATAGTTAATAATAAATACCGATTTTTCATTTTTTTAAGGGGATAAACAAAAACTACAAAGAATGGTCCAAATGGCTTGGACTTTCGTTAACGACAGGTGAATATTTTCTAAGTGCTAACGAGAGATATTTATTATTAATTTGTTATTAAAATGTTTTATTTTAATTTTTCCTAAACTCTTTTTCAATTAATTTTTATTAAACTTGTTTGCTTTTTCAATAGTCTTTGTACAGCTCTGTGTTTGCAATGGGAACCTGAAATCATTGCAATTGCACTGATGTACTTAGCAGGAAAACTGTCAAAGTTCGAAGTTAATGATTGGAGTGGCCGTCAACCAAAACATGCTCGTTGGTGGGATATGTATGTAGAAGATATATCAATGGAACTTCTGGAAGGTAATGATAAACGTCACTGGTATGCATACTAACCAGCCACAGATTATTATAATTTTATGGATGTAATGTACACCTTGAGATGTAAACATTTTAGAGGAAAAGTCAATTTTTTCCCAATCAACTAAAACTCTTGAGACAAAGTCGGCATTTTATCTCTCTTTTTGCAGATATTTGTCACCAGGTTTTGGATCTATACTCCAGTCATCCGACGGGCACTAGGTCAGCGTCTCCGCCAGTTACGCCACCAGCGCAACTTTCCACACGAACCATTTCTCAAGCATCAGCACCGATACCGACGGTGTCACTTCCGACGCCGATCGTCATTTCACGTTCTGTAAGGAATCATTCCATTTTAAATTTTCTAATTTTTTTACGAGATGCATTTCTAAAACCCTAATGTCCAGACTTGTACGGATTCAAGTTAAATAGATCTGCAGATGGGGCCTGGTTATAGCAATTAATAATTTGTCACTAAATTTTATTTTTTCACTTGAATTATCAGTGGTGTGGATGCCAAATTCGTGTACCTTGTTTATTTGATCTGCATGTAAATTTTTGGAATGAATTAATCGTGCAAGTTGGGGATGACTTTTATTCATTATTCGATGTAAATGCATGACATTAAGTCAAAAACTTGAGATGCTTTTTTTTTTGGCCAGAAGTTGATAATATTGGGTGGATGCAAAATTAACGACAGTTTTAATTAGGACACTAATAAAAAGTGGTCGTTAGTTTTGCATCAACCCAATACTAAAAATAATGTATAAATGTTGATTTGATTTGACTGTCAAAAATAACAATTAAAATGGTGTTTGCATGTGGATGAACTTGGCTGTTTAAAATACTGGTGGTTTGGTATTCTATGCTATGCTGTGTTGCATCAACTTAAAGAGTTGAGTGCTCTTTTGGTTTGCCTACTTAAATGCACTTTTCATGCGATTAGTGTATATTGAGGCATGCAAAATGGCACGTCATTGCATTTTGGGATTCTTGGTTCTATTTTTGTTCACTTGCATGTTGCTTCTGCAGTTCGTTGATACGTCCATTGGTTCTGCTTTGTTTCCTTTCCCTAAGTTTGGATATTTGTACAGACAGGTACTTGTGGCCATTAGTGTAAATGTAAATATTGATCATGACTCTGTACCAATTTACAACTTTTCTAATCATGATTTGCTACTTTTGCCGATCCACAGAACTCGCCCTGCCAACCACCTCCTACAGGTGAGATATTCATAGCAGTGACCGTTTTTTGCGATGACGTTAGCTCTTAATACTCGAATAGTGATTCGATGGATAATTTTTTACTTACATTCCAGTCACGACTGTACCAGCAACTAAGTCCAAACAGGAACAGTCAAAGACATCTGCAGGTGCAGATCACAAATCAGCACATTCCATTTCCAAGGTTCATGCACCGCCCCAGACCATTCCGGTGGTGACGGAAAGTACCCTCGCTGCTCATGGACACGCAGCGGCGGCGGCGGTGGCTGCGGCTCAAGTTGCCAGCTATTATCCGGCGGAGACCTACACGCAATACTCGTCGCCAGCTGCTCCACCAGCTGCGTATCCGCCCGTGCCTCCCCCAGCCTATGTCGGCACTTACCCGCCCACCGAACCTGCACCTTATGATGCAAGTGCTGCTCCTGCTGTCCCGTACACGCAACCACCGCAGTCGCAGCACTACCCTGCATCATATGATGCCCAAGCCTACGCCAATTACTCAGCAACTGCCCAGCAATATTATCCTGCCCAGGCAGGTTACCATGCTCCACCGGGACAAGCCGTGGGTTATGTGCAACCCGTCACCCAGTACGATGAAACTTACGGAGCTACTTTGCAGCAACAATACGCTGCGACCGCTGCAGCGGCGCCCACTTACACGTCGGCCGCGGCCCACGCCGGATATCCACCACCGACTGTGGCGTATCCTGTACCGGGCAGTTATGTGGCTCCTCGTCCTGGACATCCTCAGGTAGCCTCGAAGCATGGACCTGTAGTTGCAACAGCAGGCAATATTGCACCTGTAAGAATTACAGGCAGAAATAACCGACAAAGCTGGAACATATAATGTGTACTATTTAATATGAATTGTATATTGTAATTTTCTTATGCCCGTCACTTTTATAAATGGATTCGTGAATAAAAATTGGAATTTCAAATAGTGTTTGTTTGTAGAATGGATGCTTGCTCAGTTTTCAGTCTTAACTTTAAAATATTAGACCAATTGACCCTTGACTCAATGGACTAACAAGGGGACTCTGTGTTCATACTTTTTGAAAGATATTTATAAAAATAAAAAATCATAGGAAAACTAATATACAGTAGAAAACGATTATTGTGATCACTTTGGGACCAGTGCTTGCTGATAACATTATCCGTGATTATAATAACTGGATTCCACTATTAGTATAATTGGTTATGTAAGAAATTAGTACCAATATAGCCTAATATGTATAGTACAGTAGCATCCACTTGAGCAAAAAAATAAACGACCGGTTTGTGTTTCAGAATATTTCTACATTTTGGATACGAATTGGTACTGACCAGAGAGGGATTCTTTGATGTAGTAGGAAAAATCAGCAGCATAACTTAAAACTGGTAAAACAACCGTACACCAAGAACGAATTAACCCTTGTCGAGTGTTTTGGTTCCTCTGATTTTTGACAGCTAACTGTTGAAGTTAAAAAGTTTGGACGGATAGTGGCAGTATCAAACATGATGATTGGTTAGTCGCCTGAAAGTTTGGTTGCAGTCTCCTCGTTCAGAACTAAACTAGACAGTGTTATAGTTTGTATAGTGTTATAGTGTGAAAGTTTGTTTCCGCTGACATGGAAATCAGTCAAAAAGATTAATTTCACTAGAGCATGTAGTTGCCACGAGGTTACAAACTAATGAACTTCTACTGTAAAAGAAAGACAAATTTCAGATAACTCGTGTCTTAACTTACAGTCAATAGGCTAGTTAAAACCAAAATGTGTTAATTTTATGATTAAAGATAAAATTTGTTTGCTGTCGTTTTTTTTTTAACTGGCCTAAAAATTGGTATAAACACCAATCAATTTAGATTAGTCAAAAAACATCATGGCTGTAGGTTAAGACACGAGCACCAAATTTTATTGTTAGTTACTAAAATCAAAAGAGAAGCAAAGAAGTGTCGACATGACATAAATCATTTTTAATTGGTCATCTGATGATAGTAACGGTGCAAGGTTTTTAGACCATACATAAATTCTGGTACATACAGGGATTAAAGTGCAAACTGCCAAGCCAGTAGTAGGTAGTTGGAGCTCATATTAGTGCAGCTAAACTTCGATATGGTACCTTCTCATGCAACATAAAAGTTTTTGTTTGTTTTTTAGCTCTATCATTTGCAACTAGCAGAATCATTTCTCTTACAATGTTCAATGAGTATCATAGTCAATAATTTGTAAAAAGATTTCAAAATTAGCTCGTATAATATAAGGCTTTAGGATATTTTTAATACTGATTGGCGTGTTTTGTAAAGATTTAATACTGCCCAACAAAGCCACTGAAATTTCATAGTAGTGAATTACTATAGAATTAAGAAAGCCTATGCCGCAAGTCAAACGAAGCCAATGTGTACAATGTATTGTCGCATTATTTGACAGCAAATTTTCTGGTTTAAAATGCCACTAGAATTGGACTGAAACTTCATTGGCTCATCATGTTTACAATGCAAAAGATTGTACCAAAACATTGTAAATATGTTTGGAAGTATGCTATTCTGAACTAGTTAACCAGAATATCAAATATTTTCCTAGCATAAGATTTATTTTTTGTTTTATGTTTTTCTCTTCGCTACTGGTATATATATATAAGTATATAACAACGAACCAGCAAAATTTTTCAACATGATTGCTAGACTTTAAATTGTCTTTCATAATTGCTGCTAAATAGTTAACTTAGCAGTTTGATTAGGTAAAAGTGCAGTGTGTTTTCTTTTTTCCTACTTGTTAATCAGGTGGTAAGAGTATAACACTTGAAAAATACTGATTCAAGAAATTTTCACGTAATAGTAAGAAATTAACATTCTTCAAAATTGTTCTTGTTTACCTTGTAAGAATCTAACAACAATAAATATCGTACTTTTATCACAGCGTAATGTTTTTCGTTACGCTTTATAAGCAAGATTTGGAAACATTATATATATATTATATATATATTAAAAAAAGGAGTGGAAAATATTTTCACAAAAAACACATGAAACGATTGTTCAAGAGAGTTAGTTACCGTATCTTAATTATAATAATAATGGAATTCTTCTTCTAAAAATAAAATAAAAATTAGATAGAAATGTATGATGAAATGGAATAGAAAACACATAACTGGTTAAAAGACGGTAACAAGAAACGAATCACAATTATAATAAAATAGGTATCGATTCTGATGGAGAAACATAAACCCGAGAGAAAGTATTTTACAAAACATGTAAGGCTTGGTTTCAAGAATTATAGCTGAGCGATAATAGTAGTAGTAAAAATATATATAAGACTAGATGAACATTGATGTGTCTGTTATAGTCTTTAGACTAAGCAATTACGTACGTACCATCTTTGCCTGATTTAACGCTGGAATCTATAGATGGGTATTTCAGTACCTGAAATAAGCTTGAACTCCTCGCTTTCATCTTTCGTTACTACATTAAAACCATTCTGCTGGCGCAGAAATATTTCTTCGTCGTCTTCTTCTTTCGCTCTGCTAAATTGACATTTCTTTTACTCACATTCAGGAGGATTGACAAATCCAAAAATGTTGTACTCTATCAGAATGGCGAAAATGAGAAATACGACATAGGTCACCATGAGAGTGATTCCCAATCGTTTATTCAGCTGCCAATTGTTTTTGTGAACAGCAACAATCTGAAAAAAATAATAATAATGTTTCACTAAGTGTCCTTGCACGTTTCTTGACCAAAAAATAAAAATAAATAAAACATCATAAAGTTGACTCACCGTAACACCGATGGATAAAAACAAAAGCAGAACGTTGTAAACCATGCCTCGACTGTTAATATATACCTACAAACAAACAAAGGAATCCTAATTAAAAATTGCCACAGGGACTGTAATTGTCAGAATCTATGGCGATGACATTATGTCAATTATATCACACTCAGTGGAATAAATTGCTACAGCTTTTGAAAGCTTTCCAGTATGACACAACACACACAGCTACAGTTTTGTAGTGCTTTCCAGCATAACACAGGGCATTGCTACAGCTTTTGAAGGCTTTTCTGCATAACACAGTGAATAACCACAGCTAACTATAAGCGAATACTACTAATGGAGATGCAAATAACGTTTTACAGCATGAAATTTTAGCTTATATTCATATCGATAGAATACATACAAGTACATTTTAAATGAGCTTACGAAAAAGGTTTTTGTGGTGATAACCCAACTACGGGGATATTTTCTTTAACCGACTTCAAAAAGGAGGTGGTTAACAATTCGACGAGTAATGTATTTTTTATTTTATCATTTTTTTTTATGAAAAGTATTATATTTCTGCTTAAACACTGCAAAAATATTTCATAGACAATCATTTAGGGTAAAATCTCTAGTATCTGATGGTGTCGCCCATCACTATAAGTCTTTCTAGCTGTGCTACTACTTGTATATTTGTATGTATATGATTATTGTGTATTCCAACCTACCTTCGTTCCTGGCATAACTATTGTCGTTTGAAGAAACCATGGTAAAGCCAACCCAATAAGAACATCAAACACATTGCTTCCTATGGAATTCGAAACGGCCATGTCACCTTGTCCTATAACATTAATCGACATCTTATAAGATATTTCAATTGATCGTCATAAACATCAGTAATCAGTAACACTAATAAAATGTAAGATTTATGGCAATATAATGATAAGCCACATTTTTGAAATTGCCCCGGGTAGCCGTCTTTCTGGTGAAAAACTCCATAAAGTACCATACTGAGCAATAAAATGAATTTCTACATTATACTGTCATTTTCTGGAAAATCCAGGAAGTAGTAAAACAACAAGCTAGAAATAGTACCGAAGAACAATTTGATGTAGAAATGTCATTTTTGTTTTAAAAAAAAGTGTGGCTTATCATCATATTTCCCGGAGCCCTTGAAATGCTTTTTACCTTGTTTGGCTACCAAAAGACTTGAAATCGCATCAGGCACGCTTGATCCAGCAGCAAGAAAAGTGATTCCCATAATGTTGTCAGGAATTCCGCAAGTATAACCTATTATTGTGACCTACATCGCAACATTAAAAAAAAAATTAGACATAAACCAAATATAATTTAGTAACAAACTTTTGGTAATTTCAGTTCAAAAACAAGTGAAATGATCTTCTTACCATCCACACTAAAATATATGAAAAGAACGCAATCCACAGCATCGAGTTCAGAAATGTTGCCAAAAACCACCGTTCCCACCTCGGTTTCCGACAATTTGGAATCGTATAGTAAAGTGCTGCTTGTACTGGAACTGTTATTGCCCATATTACCATTGCTAGAACGCCATCAGCTGAAATGAGTTGTAAAGGAAATTTAAGTTTGTCAAGTTATGGAAATGAAAATCAGATTGTCAACCAGATAGACACAAAAGCAGACTGTTGTCACTGTTGTCCAAAAATTACTCGAATTGCCACACCAAAAATTGCGTGTATCAAGAGGTCATTAAACATTGTTTTTATCAGCATTTTGGTTTCGATAGTACCATTCGCTTATACAGTGCAATCCGGTTATTGTGATCACTTTGAGAACAGTGCGTTTTGATAACAATAGCCGGAACAGTATCTTGACACCAACTGATAATGATAACAATAGCCGATTGATAACATTATCCGTGATTATAATAACCGAATTTCACCGTATTTGTTTTATGAGAATGTTGTCTTTGAACCTATAAAATGTTTTAAAAATATTTACCCAGAGATGGAATGTGTTTCCATTCATCCGATGGTCCACTGTCATTACCCCCAGGAATACTAACAAGTAAGTGAATATTTTTTTTAATAAATATATATAATTATTATATAAAACAAAATTATAAATATATATATATATTTATAAAAAAATTAATCAATAAATGAACTTACTCTTTCTTCGGGTAGTTATCAATGTCAAAATCAATTTGACTGTGATCCATCATTGGTGGTCCTTCTTGTTGTTGACGTCGATACTAAACAAATTATCCACCTCAATTAAACCTTGAAATAATATTTTTTTTGTGAATCTTATAGAAAACTATGTCAACAGTACGTAGTTGATATTCATTTCGAATACCTCGTATATTATTCGTTTGGCTGCGGCCCAAAACCTCGTTTTCGGTCGAAAATGATGAGTCGTCATCATCAATAAAAATGCTTCAACAAGAGTAAATCTATCTTATGAAAAACATACAACCAATCACAGGTAATTCTATTTTTTTGTCAATCAGTTTCGAGTTCTAAAAATTGCTGACCTTCTGCGGTCACGAAGACACACGTCCAATGGTGGCGGTGCTTTGGACTGCGAATCGGGGTAGTCGGTTGCTATTTCGTTATTAAACTGAACTATAATAACAAGAGAACAAGTACAGAGTTGGTTTAATTAACAGTTTAATTAGTTGACCTTCGGTTTATGATCCATCTTAATCACTGTTGAAGTCAAAATATCCTGACTATAATCGAAATAATTGACAAATTCAAATATACATTTTCATAACCTATCCATCCTAGAAATTAAGATGGCCAATATCCAGGGATACCGAGTACTTAAGTACACGTAACAAGTACATTTTAAGTACATTTTAAGTACTTGGTACTTGTATTTAAGTACTTTGTAATTA
>JAQIWH010003390.1:0-20187 GCA_034695005.1 Cryptops parisi | reverse complement strand
TACTATTATGTTTTGTGATCAGTTAAATCAAGGTTGACATATACAATTTTATTTTATCATCTTGTAAAACACCGGTTTAGACCTTGAGCCCAGTCCTTGACTTTGCATTATGTCACTCATGTGACGTCATATGAAGAACTTAAGGCGCTTCGACCCTTCGCATCAATGCAATAAAATTGGAAAGACAAACCATTAACTCTTATCGCTTTTTTACGATATGTTTTTTTTTAAACCCATTTTTATACTGTTTTCTATCACATTCTTAGTATTCTAATAACTATTCAAAATTTAGTTAATAATTGTCTCTGATCGATTCTGTTGTAATGGTTAAACGTGAATTAACGTGTGTTTGAATTGAAGTTATTTTCGTAGTGTTGTGATTGGTTTGTTATGGGTTATCGTTGAACTAATACTTATAATTATCATTTATATTATTTCCTTGTTTTATTCATGTTTCATAATATGTATACAAATAAAATATATTTTTGCAAAAAAAAACTTTCAAAACTCACCTCAAAGTTTTATAAATCTCACCAACGTTTCGCAAATAGAGTTTCGTTGCAAGAAAGGCCAAAAACAACACAAGAAATTAGTCCTTACATAATTATAGTACTGGTGGTTTTCATTTAACAGTTGAATTTTCTGATGAGTAAAAAAATACTTATTTACTCATTTATTATTTTTTGTTTTGTGTTTATTTTGAAAAGAAAAACTATTTTTTTTTTGTCGTGTATTGAATAAAATTGAATTAGTTATAAGTTCCCATAATTAACACACACACAAAAAAAACACACTACTACTATTCAATTACATTTCTGAAATGTATATAGTACGTTTTTACCATAGGTACTAATTTACCATTTACCATTAAGGTATTCATTGAATCGTGAGACATGTGATCGTCGTCGCAGAATTAGTGCTTTTGAGTACAGTAGACTTTGCGATTTAATTGCTGATGGCTTTTCTTTTGTATATATTTTTAGACGGAATACATGCTTGGAGCTCAATACCACAATCCACCTTATTTGAACGGACGTAATGGAATGACAAACATGGTCCGGAATTCTTGTCAACGGAGGGGTAAGTTATAATTGATTATTCATTATCAATACTAATTAAAACGTGTTCATAATACATACACTAAAACCATATTTATACATCAATATACATATTTATACGTATACAGTATAACATTACTGTATTATAAATGCCCAGATGTGTGCAGAACGCTTTGAATTTACCTTAGCAACGCGAGTTTTAAACAATGATATTCACGGGGTTATCATAATCGTAAGTGATAATAGAAATATACTCATAAGAAGAAGAATTATTATTAGTATTGAAAAACATCTAAGTTTATTAAGTTGCGTCAGCGTCATTTTCATCGTTGGCATAACGTAAGGCATAAGAGTAAGATCCATTGCTGACGCAACTTAACAGTTCATTGTTGGCATAACATTTAAATTGCAACAATCGCAAAATAAAAATGCATCTAGACACCCCGTAGTTACCATACCAACCCGGGAGTTATTTTCTAGTTTACTATGTATTATACATACAAACTGGATATTCGTCAATATGAAATTTTTCTCCATCATTGTTATAATTTAAATTTCAAATTCTAGGGTTTACTTTTGGATAAGGCAAAACATTTTATGAAATGCGTGTTTCTAATCGAAAATTTTTTCTGATGCCCTGATTTTGGATCGTCGTGTATACTCAATTTTGTGTACAGTCGGCAACAATGAAATGATAGTGACGTAAAACACTGTTGGTATTGTTATGGTACTATATAACAGTGTTGCATTGTTGGGTTTATGATTTTTAATTTATCTCAGTGTACAATTTTCACCTGGTTATCTTTGTGTTGGTATGATAACTATGTTTTCCACTTTAATTTATGTGGTACCTTTATGTATTTGATCAAGCAGATCGTTTAATTCAAAAATAAAATAAAAAAAATAAAATTATTTATTTTATTCAAAATATTTGTATGTCCCATAAAACCAAATACAGAAAACAAGTAATTAACTATGCAATAAATGTGTGAAAACACAACAAAAATAACCGTATATTTTTTTAAATACAAAAATAAAAGAAAAAACAAACAAACAAATTTTTTTATGGCCATACATACACAGGATACATCGTATTACGACCAATTGAAATATATTTAATGAAAATAATAAAAAAAGGAAACCACGAGTAGTGTGAAAGTAGCATTTTACACGTGGCTTACGTTTGTGGTGAAACGCTATTAAATATCCAACTTTTTGTACATGTTGTTGTTGAACGACCAATTGGAAGTGGTGTAATAGGTCATAAATCTTTCCCATGTCCGTCGATGAGTATTTACGACGCAGTTTATGTCACCATTGTCTCTGCAAAAATGAATGTCCTTCACTTGTACGTACGTACTGGCGGATGGGACTTTTCTCGTCCATCTCATTATCATCACCATCATCTCTGTCGTTTTGTATCTCTCGTGTTGTTGTACACGTATTGTGAGCGGTGTGCTTCACAATGGCGTTGTGTGGCAGATAAAACAGCGATGGGAAACGATGGCCCTCTTTTTTATATATATTTATTTATTTTATTTTATTTATTTATTTATTTTTGTGGGAGTGAGAGAAGAGAAATAAAAAGGGGCGATATGCATGACAGCGTTCGATTGTCCCTTTCGCCCATTTTATTGTTCTTATTGTCATCGTGACGTTATGTCGAGGTCACGCCACGTTACACACTGAGAATAGGTTTTAAGCTTACTAAGTGTGTGTATCTTTATTTTGTATAATGGATACAAAATAAATGTTACGGTACACTCTGCGTACATGTATATTTTACAAATGTACGTTTAATTAATTGATGCTGTAAATAAACGTTCTTACGAGATGGCGTTCGTCGAATACGATGTTTTTACTGAATCATGGGTAATTTTTTGTTGACAACGTTTTTGTTCTTTTTTTCATGTCAACCTTGTTATTGACAAAATGATTCTAAGATGAATGTGTTGTTTGGATGATATAAAAATAATATTGCGTCAAAATATGCAAGATTTCCGTAATCGCGATTTATCACTTTTGCTTCTAATATTTGCCAAATCAAAATTTTTAAGGCACGAGTGATCTGTGTTTGAATTTGAATCAATTTTAAGATGTTGGCAAGTATTAAAAAAATTGTCAGGACGTTTTCACGTGATGCCCGAACAATCAGACAGATAGAAAAAAATTCGAAAAAGTAACTTTTATGTGTAATATCAATATATACTGTACGTGTATGGGTAGATTCTTATTTGGGTCAGATTTGCGAAAAACTCGCATAAATCTAAAATCGTGTAAATCGAAATTCCTATTTAGCATTTGCGTTTCACATTGCATACGAATTTTGACCTAAACGCTTTTGGCTAAAACAAATTTACGTACATTCACCTGTAAACCACTTCACAAAATCGCATATCAAAATTAAGCACATAACGATCACTCGTCGCATAATAGTGAAACTTTAATAAATACCGTAGTGAACTTATTATAATTTATCTTTGTTATCTCATTATTACACTAACTCAGTTATAATAAGTATCCAGTGTGAAGAGATGCAAGGAGTGAAAGCAGGAAGTGTTCTTATTCATTTGCTTGTATTTTTATTTCCCCCTCAATTATGCATGTGTACACATTGAAACAATCAGCGGTTTTGTCACATGTTGATGAGTAATTATCATCAACTGGAGATTCTTGACATTTTTATGCTGGCTGTGGTTTTCCAGAGTAATCACAACATGTGGTCAAAACGCAATGAAAATTGAGCCACGAAAGGAGTGGTTACATAATGCACTGTTGTGGTAATGGTTTAATAATAGCCGTAAATGACTGGTAAGTTGCTTCAGTCTACGGAATGGAAATATCCATTTCGTCGGAAAACGCTCGGTAAAAGTCCCCGTATCAAAGTCCCCGTACAATAAATATCATGCATGGAAAAACCCAACTTCGTGATTATGATTCAAACGAACATTGAAATCTTACACATAAACAGTGTAAATTCTTTTTGTTATTTAGCTTATTTTCAAATGTTATCACATTTTGATGCAAATTTTTTTTAATAAAAAAAATATATACGAATGTTAACACTTTGTATGATTGCTAGAGGGCAGCACATTATGGATGCGCGTTTGTTCTTTTTCATTTCGTTGCACTCCATTTCACTCGAACATCCATCATTTCTTTTTTCGCTCTATTATGAATGTTATTAGATTTAAAGAAAAAAAGGAACATGTTTTTTTCGGCTTGGTGAAGTAAGTTAAGTAGTAAAAGTGGGCCCAGCTATCAACATCATCAACTCCATGGATGCATTTAAACAGTTCATTGGCCTTTTCTGTTTCCTCGGTGTGTTGTCTGCCATTGCCCTTGTAATGGCGACTCCAAACGAGGGGAATGGAAAACAGGGTCAGTCGGCCATACGGCAAGATACATACGTACACATACACACTTGAATACTGATTCATTAAATTATTTATACCAAAAAAAAAATAAAATTAAAAAACTTGCTTCGCCATCATGACCAAGGAGCAACTTAGTTTATTATTTCTTGAATGTGCAATGAGAGAAAGTCAAGCTGTTTATAGTTTTTTTGTCCCATTCAAAACAACCGTATTAATCAAGTTGTTTGTTGTTAAGAGTATGTGTGCATTAGCTTCATGTACGAAGTAGTTTTTGTTTTTATTATATTTAATTTTAAGTCGTGAACTTGTTCGTAACTGTAAACTGGATCTCAGCAGACTTTTAATCAACCAGTCAAAATTATGTTTAAGTAAATGTGCTGTTTATGTGTGTGTGTATGTCGTGTATATGTACTGTATGTGTTCATGTATAAAACTCATATAGTATATAGGTATTTGTGAAAGGACTGGGTGTACCAAAAGTCAGGCCCCTTAGGATATGTGTAACACTTCAATTTTTTGTTTAACATTGATTTATTAGTCAGCTATATTTTTTAGAGGGTAACCCCCGTGTATTGTACCTGATAAACAAACATGTATTACACAAACAAATATTCCTGGTGGGTTTCTTATACTGTATACTTTTCCTATGGGGCCTGAGTTTTGAAAGATCCCATATTTGTTTTTTGACGTATACTACGGTATAGGACTATTTATACGTACACAGTATACGTAGTCATGTATTGCAGTGATATGGATCACCCTGTAGATTATGCATCAATTTATTAACATCAGCTAATTTTTAGCCAAATTCAATTGTTTTTAATATTATTTTTTTTTAGTATAAGCTTATATGATTTTATTTTATATTTTTATACTTGAATTAAATCTACTTCTTGAAACAGTCAGAACCCGAATTCAGTTAAAAACCATTTTTCACTAGTCAAAACTAGATGTGATTGACTGTTTCTAGACCGATTTTAGACTTACTCAATTTGGCGGGTTTTGTTCATATCAGCTAACCTTTGTGGTTAAGGTCAATCAGATTTTGACTAGTGAGATCGGGTTTTCCCCGAATTCTGGTTTTCACTGTAACCTACTGTACAACATATAACAAAGTTTATACCACGCTAATTATTACTACATTAGAAATACTAGATTATTTAACGGGTTTTGGGGGTATTATAATACAGTAATATACAGTAGATATGCACGAATAAATATAATAATAAGTAAATTTCATATCAACATAATATATGTACATAATGCACATACAACTTAGCATACAAATGCATGCAATGTACTGTTGTACTATAAAACAATAGTGTACTTTATGTAGTTAGTACATCAGTTTACTGTACGCAAAGTATATGTATTTACATTATATTTATTGTATATAACGATGTATTCAGTATGGTGCTTCACTATGCTCGTATTTATTGTACCTTACAACATACACATTGTTACATAAATATACTGTATATACATATAACTGTATAGTGTTATTTTACATGGCTCATCTTTCATGTATATTTTTTATACACTATTTACTTCTATATTACATTAAATCAAAAAGATGATAGACTTTGCAAAAAAAAATATACGACTTGTTTTCTCTTCCTGAACTACTCACACCAGTGAACACGTTCAGAAAAATTGTGTTTGGGTTCATTGAACACGATTTGACCCAATGTTTATAAAAGAGTACAAACAACTCTCTCTTTTTTTTTTCATTAAAATTAATTTATTTTCTTTTTCTTTTTTCTCAAAACTGTTATTTTACAAAATATTTAATGACACCCTTAGATTGATTAGTTTTGATAAACTTTTGGAAAAACCCAATGGACGCCAGTTCATAGAAACATTATACAGTTTGTCAGTACTGTTTTCTTTCTAATGTTGATAAGTAAAAAGGAAAATCCGATTATTTACAGGCAACGAGCCAACAAAACTTTTTGTTTTTATATATATATATTATTTAGTAATATTTAGGGTCAAATGGAAATATTTTTTTTTACATAATTAGTGTTTTAAGTAAACAAGCTAATAAATCAAATAATTTTCTATTTTTTTTCAAATATAATTTTTATGTATTTTTGTATACTATATATAAAAAGAAATTAGTTTGTACATGAATAGCGTACAAATTTGAAGACAGCCATGAACTTTGTCTTAATAATATCACGTGATTCATACGTAATCAATGTCGCGCTCTATTTTTTCTTTAGCATCAATCGTAGTTTTCTGATTTCATTTTTACTGTACAAGTTTTGAGTTTTCTTGCTACTTTAAACTAAACATAGTTATAAAATAAAAAGTCTAAAAATATATTTTTATTTTATTGAAAAAACAACAAAAATAAAAAGTATTTATTATATGACACAATATATTATTAAAAATCATATAATATAAAAATATTTTTATAAAATTAAAATATAATATATAAATTTACAATGTATGACAAAAAAAATTTAGAATATAAAAATATATATTTTCTAAACTTTTCACTAATAAATTATTAGCATTATAACTTTTATATTTTGCAATAATATAATGTTTTGTTTTCATGGTTTTCTAAAAATTATTGTATTGTTTATAATGTCGATTTTGAGATTACATTTCCTTCTATTGGCTGGTGACAATTCAACAGGTGTTTGACGCTGTTATAAACATAGACATAATACATTATATGCATATAATTTATTATCTACAATATTTATTCGAAGAATTGAACAGCTCATACATGTCGTACTAGTAATACTCAATAGCACGTTTACTATCAATAATATTGTTCTATAGAAAATTTAAATTGATTTTGTTTGTTTGTTTGCATTTTTGTTTTTATCTTATAACGCTAATGATGATATACTTACTAGTCGACCACAAAACAAAATGGTCACAATTTACACAAATCCCCAGAAAAAGACAATGGTGTTTTATAAACAAAAGTTTATGCCACCCACTCGTTGACCTGTCATCCATAGGAAACCCAAGTGGGCGGGATGACCATTTATTTGTATCCCTTTTTTGTTTGACATCCTTCGCAATATATATATGTATTAATTGGCCAACATTTGGACACAATATCTATTATAACTGATTTCCGTTTGGTTGCTTGTTTTGATTGACAGGTAGTTTTGGCATTTTTGGTACGTTCATTTTTAATTATATATCTTAACATAGCATGCTGAAGGTTGTATTAATATAGCTTTTTTTTATAATGGTTACAAATAACAAAAATTATTATTATTTTACTGTTATTTATTATTTTTATGATGGCTTGAAAAATTTTGTCATCTGCAGGAATTGTATTTTTGAAAAATCAAAATTTAATTATATACTAAAAAAATTGTTTTAAAAAATTATTATAAAAAATAAAATTATAAAAGATTAATTTTTAGTTTTTCAAATTGTTTTTGTCATTGTTTAAAATTAGATTATTGTTATTTTAAATTATTCTGATACTTTTTTTGGCTAAATTGGTGCCCAGTGATTGTGATCAATATTAAGGATTTTCCATGTAACATATCAAATTCAAACATATTTGACATATAAAACATATTTTACATAAAAAAATATGTTAACTATTTTTTACAAAAAATTTATTTTACATAAAAAAAATTAAACTGTTTTTTTGAAATTTTAGCATCATGAATCTTAGGGCCGTAGCAAACTACGCGATTTAATCGCCCGCAACTGATCGCCATGGGGGTGTTTCTATGTTTGTTAATGGCCAGTCCCAAAAAATGAAAATCTTGAATTCAACACCTTCTTCATTTTTGGGACTGTCCATTAACAAACATAGGAACACCCCCATGGCGATCAGTCGCGGGCGATTAAATCGCGTAGTTTGCTACGGCCCTTAAAGTTTTTCTTTGTATTTTTTTTTCTCTCATGGTTCAATCGATCGTAATCAGTTTCTTATTTTATTAGAAAAATACCATCTGTAGGTAAAATAGGATTCTCCTTATTTTTCCATTGGTGGATGGGGGGATGTGTTATTTGGTGAATTGCCAAATTAATAGTTTTATTTCAGTAGCGAATTAATGGTGGCGGGTTGCCTGCCTGACGGGAGCAGTTCGTTGTCATGCTGGAAGCCACTGAAAATCTAAGAGTTACACTGTGTGGTTGATAACGTTTCTAGACATGTGATATTGATGATGCACATGCAGTACAGTGTTTCCATCATACAACAACTGGTTTAAAAAATTCCAGTTTAATTTGGTAATTAATATGCCTTTCCCCCGTTCAAAGGTTCTTCTCCTCTACTGCCTGGTCGTCACGTGAGTATTTAAAAATTTGGAGTTTGGCTTACAATACTTTCTTCAATGCTTTAAAATTGTTGTGGTTCCTTCTCCATGACGATGTGCTGGTTCACATATCTTTGCTCGTTTGAGACTTTTTGGCCAAAACGTGTACAACCAGCCTTACTCACCTGGCTTAGTCTTTACCACACTTTTGTTGTGGCCTAAACCGAAATCTAGCTTGAACGGACGACGATTTCAGAGCATTGAAAAAAGTAAGAGCAAACAGACCTACACACGATCACCAAAAATGCTTACCAGGATTGCTTATAAAAGTGAAGTTGACATTGGTAGTGAAATATTAATAAAGGGAGATGTACAGTACGGTATTTTTCAAGGCTGATTAAGTTTCAGGAAAACGAATGGAACAATTACAAAACAAGTTTGGGAATTTTTCAAACCTACCTTGTAGGCCTATGTCAGTTTACAGAAAGAAATCGTAACCCTTCCCCCCTCCCCGCAAAATAAAAAATAAAAAACATAGTGTATTTTCTAGTGTGGAGTTACTAGGACAATTTGAATAATCTCTTGGTTTTTATCCTAAAATTTAGGATTAGCAGATTTTAACAAAAATTTATCGCGACCTATCAAAAATCTTTTGCGACCCAAACTTGAATTGCGACCTTGGGGTTGTAAACCCAGGCCTTAAGAGAAAAAACCTTAAAAATGTAAGACTCGCATAAGATATTCATGTCACCTAGCATTTCGTTTAAATATGAATTGTTCAATCATACGTTGTAGGTTAGAAACAATTACATCGTTTCCATAAACTGTACAACATGTACACTTGTACAATAGAAGCAATAAAAAACACAATAAAAACCAACGTTCCTTAGTTTTGAAACTATGGTCTAACTACTACAACATGAAGATAGTTTACTCAAGTTTGACCATGACAAATATGGGATAAAGAACAAAATGGTTGACCCCTTGGAAAAACACATAAAAAACGGTTACCAATTTTAGTCAAAAAATCTGAGAAACTTTTCGAAAATGATATCAACTCAGTTTTATCAAATTCATATAAAGATTTGATAAATCCTCACTCGTAAAAGTTTTTATTTCTGAAACCAGCACTTATTATTCAAAAGACATGCATTTATTATGGAAAAATGTTTTATTATAAGGTATCAGCTATATAGTTTCTACTATTTTCAAGGTTTTTTTTTTTGGAAATGAGGCTGCGCTACTTTGGCTTTGACGATCAATGCGGTATCACTTCCGGGCTCGTTATGCACGCGGCCAGTCGGGTGAACGCAGAAGAGGCAGTCGGCAAAAAGACAAGCCATGGGTTGCCAGGTACTGAGCATCAGGTACCATGGTGAAGTATGTGGTGAAGTATGGTTAACGGACGCATTGTATTCATGCGGCCAGCTGCGTCACAGTCGCGACGTCGTGATTAGCAGTATCGGACGTCGAGAAACGAACATGAAAGGTGGCGGGACCTCTTCTAGACCCCTAGCTAGCAGAAGGCAAAACCCGGTCACTACAGGACATTCCGAACTTTGATTGCATTGTGCACTTCAAACGTCCTCACATCAGAGCTGGTGGGGTTGTTGTATCATAACTCAAAAGATACCGCAAATATCGTTACTGCTCATACGGACGGATTTTAACTTAAGCTAGACCAGTTGGCGAAATTTGCGAAGCGCAATGTGTTTTGGAACATGACGAGACAATTGTTAGCATTGTCATATACATATCACCGAATCAATCAATTGCTCAAATCGTCACATTTATTCATGAAGTTTTGTTGGCATATACGGTTGACGATGCACCTTTGATTGATCCCATACCAATTATTTTAAGAGGGGATTTTAATGTCAACTTAACCTCACAAGAGGCTGAGGCACTGGTTGACTTTGGACAAAAAGTTCAATTTAGAAATGAATAATGATCCGGGTGAATCAACCACGAGATACGGAAGTACCATTGACGCAGTATTCACAAAGTGTTTACCTCAACTTCAGTCAAGGATCCTTGTATCATATTTTAATTTTTATAAATCAATTAATTCATTTTTTGAATGTGAATCCATAAAAATTGTACAATAAATGGTACTTTCGGAATTTTACCCTATTGCATGACTAATGATGGGAACTGATCCTAGTTTAGACCCCAATTTCTGTACTTGTTTCTCTTACCTGAAGTTGCCTGATGTCAATCTTGCAGATGGTTTTACCGTTCTCTTGTACATTTTGTATTTTTATAAGTTTACCTTATGAAGAACCATATTTTATGGCGATCTATATTTTTTATAGTTTATCCCAAAGGGATGTTTCAATAAATATATTTCGTGTCAGCCGCTCATTGGCTGAGGGTGCTAGTGGCTAAGACTTTGTATTAATTGCCGTGTTGCTAATTGTTGTTTGCATTGTTTTAAATAAACTTTAACTGGAATTTATACCCATAGTCACTAGGTTAGAGGTTAGTTAAAATTAAAACCAAAAGCAACCAGTAACATGTCGAGTGATTAGAAATAGTCTTAGCAATAGCGATCCCACTGACAATGAGTAGCTAGCAAGCAAGAACTCAATAAACTTCAATGCGTGTATTTCTTATTTACGTCTGGTGTGTGTTAATTCTTAAAAAACCGTTTAATAAAACAGTACTTTTAGTAGCTAAGAAGTTTTACTTCTGCCGTGCGTGAAGGTCACGCACATTTTTTTTTTTTTTTTAACTTACTGACTGGATAGACTTCTTTACACCTCCACATATTGCCTCCCTCTTACAAGACTTCTCAAGTAAAAGAAAAGTGCGAAAGAGAGACAGGTGAACTGTTTACACAGTCATCAATAACACACTATTGAGTTGTCCATCTCGAGTGTGATGATTCTAACCATCTTGCATATGGTTATAAATGGTAGTGTGAACTACCAGTTCCTTTCGCACTTTTTATTTAATTTTCCTACCTTTCTATTTTACCTGACGAAGATTGTAGGAGGGTTGAGAAATGTTGCGGAAGTACAAAAATGGCCTGCGTTGTTAATAAAGTAAAAACATTTTCTTTGATATTTTTTCACTCTTGATAAATTTTGTTTATCAGAGTACGGAATTAGATGTAACTCACATTTTTCATGATATTTCGATGTGAGGTCAGTACTTCAAAACCTTGAACCTCTTATTTGTACGAGGGTTCCGCCCATTAGAAAGCCTTGCATAAATAAATTTAAGTTCCGGTTAGTCTTGGATATTGGCATAGTGTTAACCTGTTTGCAGATAACTAAAGCTGTTTTATATTTATTTGAACAATTTCTGTTAATTGACGAGTTTATCAGAAAGTGAGACACCAAACAACAGTTCATCAATTCGTAAAATCATTATTTTTGTAGTAAACAAATTTTTAAGTATGCAAACAATGTATTGACGAAATAAATATATTTTGAAAGGACGTCGATTAATGATCAGTTATTCTTGTAACTAACCGTGTATTCGACTTTTCTCTCTTTAACTTTATCATCTGTATCTGTAGAATTAGATTCTTCAGTTATAAATTGAACCACTTTGTCAGCTACGGATTGGATAAGTTGGTCAGCAGCAGCATCTGCAGCTACCAGTGCCATTTCCTCAGCAGTATCATATAGCGTTCCCAACAGGTCATATCTTGCTGGAATACCAAAGGATAATACAATATTATTATTATGTGTTATAATAATAAAGATTACTTGGGATGTCAATATACCAATTCACGAATAAGTTCCCAGTCAACTAGCATTAATAAGGATTACAATTTTTTAGACTTTACAATACAGTCGAACCCTTTATAATGAACTACTCGTACAAGGAGATGTCAAACAACAAGCGGTTTCAAGAGTGATATAGCTTTGCATACAACGAGCCAAACTCTAAATGAGCACTAATCAGTGACGCGACAGAGAAGTCTGTCGGCTGTCACTTGACAACTTTTGTAGTAAGCTACTGCAATTGGGGAGTTGGATGGAAAAATGGCGTAAATCCACTTACGTCGTTATTCTTTCAAATGCATATATTAGACCAGTCTATAGCATATGAACATTGGGTTGCCTATAATTTGCACTTAAGGACCTTTTGAAGCAACAATATGGAACGCAACTATTGTAAAACTAAACTTTTTTTTTTGTGATTTCTTTCTTTTTGTTGCTTCACTTAGGTGATTGTTTTATTCGCTTGCTTCCCTTTCAAAACGATGGAAAAAATGCTGATCTAAATTAGCACCATATTTGGAATAACGGATTAATTGAAGGCTTGCTTGGAATAAAAGTTGTATGTTACAAAAAATTCAATATTGAGATTATTATGGAAAACTGTGCCTTGTATATGGGACTAGCTAGTGCTGTCAATAAATAAACTCATACCTACCTAAAACATACATACATACATCACTTCGAAACTGGGCACCTAATATGTGACACTCAATGTGTTGCTGAACACTTCTTTTTCCATTTACTCAAAACTATGAATTGTTACATGCAAGTTTACTCTAAGCTGCTAATTGTGTTTACTCGAGGACTGGTCAACTGGGACTTTACTATATTGTATATAGAGTGATCGAATTGTACCTTGTTTTCTGCGTTTGAAGTGGTGGTGAGGCTTGCGAGGTACATAGATATGATAGTCAAATTCCGGCTTGGCAAAGGTTACGATTGGACTACGATGTTTTTTTATTGTACGGTGTTCCATAAATATGCTCTGTTCATCGTGGTTCAATGGATTAATAGATTTTGCTGAAGTAAAACCCAAAAATATTTGACTTAAAAAAGGTTAGAAATTTATTAGATAGCTGACGATGTGGAGTTTCTTGAATCTAAAAGTTTTGTTGTTGATTAATGTAAACATTTTGGCATATGTCGTTGCTCTAGTCTGTATTGGGAGTGTCTAAGATGTCACATTTTACGCATTTCAGTATGACTGTCCCTGTATAGTTTTCTTAACTATTATCCCGGTTTCGAAAACTATACTAATAACCAATATAAGCTAACTGGCTACAGATCCGGTGTAACCAATACATGCTAACTGTGATTTGATATATCCATAAATTCTTGGCAGTATTCATACACACCCACGGTATATTTAGAAAAGTCACTTAGATACCTCCGAACAATGGTAGAAGTAATAGCCCGAAAATAATCCATATATTCTTCATCGTGGATGCTGGTTGAAAGAATAGAATAACTTAAGAACAACTACTAAAAACCGCAAAGATTGTTGGTGTTATGTTGTTGTGCTTTATTGGCAACTATTCAGATTTGATCAAGTAACAAGAGTTGATGTGAAACCAACTTTATGTTTAAACGAACATTTTTTAACGAAATTGAAGACTTCTCTTTTATAAAAGACTATACCGTGCCTCACCGCCAGTTTTTAAGACCGAAAGTACATACTGCCAAACTTCATCTTTCATTATTGGCATCAAAACGTGTATTTATCCGCGAAATAAGGAAAAGCGGTGCGTTTGCATCCGCTAAAATGCGTGAAAAAAACAAAACGAACTTTCCCGTCATTTGACGGGTTATTTTTCAGTAGTTTATAAACTAACACTGCTTATTTTATGAAATATTTTATAAACGCGTAGTCAAAGGGAAATCTCGACTCGTGCAATCTTAAAAATCTACGTATTCATCTTGAAGGTGGAGATGAAGGGCTATGAGTATGACAAAGGCAACATGATACCTTACCCAGAAACTCATCATTAATCAATTAATTAAACGTTCTTGTGTCCAATGTTTTTTTTTAATTTGCTCTCGATCCAACTTACTAGTTACGTTGACGACAATTTTGAGTATTCAACGATCGAAAGATCTTGAATAAATTACAAACTTGGAGTCAAAAACCATGAAGTTGAATTACCTTAAGATACAAATGGTTAATGTGACTAAAAGTGAACGCATCTATAAGTTGCTGAAAAAAACAACTTGAAAATTTGTTATCGAAACTATGTATTCTGAATTTGGATATATTGAACAGTTAACTTTTTTTAAAATTATTGTATTTTTTCTTTTGTAAGAAGCCTATATTTATTGATAACTTGTGTCTATATTGAGATTAAATTATTATAAACTAGTGTAATAGATTCTTTGTTTTTAAATAGTGCACATTTTGTTCACCTTTATTATATTTAAATAATGTTATAAAGGTATAGTAATTACGTACCGGTAAGTATTTGATGTTCATAAAGCCGTCATATAACCAATACCGATGTTGGGTTGGAATGTATGGTTATGATATGAACACCTATCTTATTATGTACAAAATACATGTATATAATACATGTATTATAGATAGCTTTATACATGTATATATATATAAAATATATACTGTACAATAGATAGATATTGCGTACATATAATATAATAACCCCGTCAAAGCAACTTCGTCAAAATTGTTTAGCTCGTGTTTGGTCCCGGTTAAAACAGTCCAAGAATATTTTAATGTATTTATAATAATAATTTCCAATTTAATAAATTTACATTATTTGAACTAATCTAAAGTCTCATTTACACGATGTCCGCAAACACAGTGTTTGCGGATATGGGTTTGTTTATATTTTTTCACGTATTTTGTTTTTTTAATGTATTTGTTGTTATTGTCTACGTACGAATCTTTAATGCTATTCATTTGTATGGTTGTTTTGTCCTTATAATCGAAAAGAACAACAAAAAATAAAATAAACTTTTTATGCTCTCTATGGGCTCCAATAGGTGACCAATGGCCATACTATCACGCAGTAAGCCATCTGAATAGGATGTATACACGACAGCGTTATATTCAGGGAGCATTGTATTAACAATTTCCAAATACAAACCATCGCATAAACTGGAGGCGTTCGGTTTAGACGCATATACGTTTCGAAGCGTTTTGGCCCGTTTTTCATTTTTGTATACGTTTTGATTTTAAAACGGACAAAAAAAAAACGGGCCAAAACCGCTTCGACCCGCGTAAGTGTTCAAACTAAAAGCACTCATTAGTTGAACCAGGAATTACAAAATATAATTTTTCAGTATTCTCCTCCTCCTCCTCCATTTCTTTCTCCTCATTCTTTTTGTTCTTCTTCTTTTGGTCCTTCTTTGTCTCCTCCTGTTGATGGTTCTCCTTCTTTTTCTTTTTTTGTTTCTTGTGATGATTTCTCTTCGTCTTGCTTGTCTTCTGTTATTGCTGCTTCTGGTGCTGGTTCGTCTTCTTGTTCTTCTTCATCCCCCACTTCTTCTGCTTCTGTCTTCTGTTTGTTTACTTTGGGATCGTCTTCTTCGGGTTTTCCTTCTGTTGGTTTTGTTTTGTCGTCATTTTGGTTTTGAAGATTTGATTCAGCCCCCATTGTATTCATCGTTGCTGCGGTTTGGTCCTCTCCGATTTTGCCTGTCACAGAAAATAAAATAAAGGAATTTTTTTTTTTTTAATATTGCGATGGGTTAATGAAAATGGCTGAATACAGTATTCCTAGTTTTGTTGCAATAAATGCACCAAATTTGCTTTCCTCAAAATTTCAATCGTAATATAAGTGTGGTTCCAATCCTACAGCGGATTAGGTCGAGACTCACTGAAAAGCGGAGTGTACATACATTCTTCAATTCAATTTGCATAGCTTAAAAATCTGATTTACAATAAGACCCCAACATGTGGCAAATTGGGTTCTAGACACTTGTCGTAAAATGGAACGTAGAATTTTGTTTAATTTTCAAATGATTATAATTATGAAAGTTTAATAACACGTTTACACTTTCATATATTAAGCGTGCGATAGAGCTGGCTTAAAAAACAATATCAGGGTATTATGACACGATTGATTTTACCACTGATTTTACTTTTTCAATAGCAACTTCTTAGCAACTCACCACTGGTGTCTTTATTTGTGGTTTTTCTCGGCATCAACTGAGTTGTAACTTGCGTTGCAGAGAGTTGCTAATGTTGTGTCCGAGCCACAGAATTTGATTTAGTTGCCTTGTAGCTAGCCAATCACGAAAAGGTTCGATCGGCAGGTGTGTTTTTTTTTTTTAAATAATTGACCTTTTATCCTTCGTGATCACGCTACCACTAATCAAAATTCACTATTCGGGTTGCACAAATTCTAGACTAAGCGATGGCAGCCTTAAGCGATCTTCATGTCGTTTGTGTGATGTTTTTATTTTGGCAAAACATTTTTTGCGAGCTATTTTGTATATACATTTATCTCGGAAACATGTTAAACATGGACTATTAAGAGGCTTTTATTTTTTACGACTTGTTTGCAATAGCTTACCATCGTTGATATCAGTTGCGTTTCTTTTTATTCTGACTGGTGAAGGATCGTAGGAGTCCTCGCTTCTCTTGACTAGCGCTGCATGATGGCGGTGACCATTGTCGCCTAGTTCACGTTCCGTGGGGTTGGCTCCTGTAACTACAGTATTTGAAAATTGATGTTAGCTAATTGCCAAGAAACTATTTTGATCAATTTGGGGCTTCACCTTAATGGGTTTGACAAACTTTAAATGGTATTTTTGTTTGTTGATGTTAATTTAAAAAGATCGTGAAGTGCCTGTCACTATTTATTTGGCTACATGTTTTATGGAAACGTAACCTCGTGGATAGTCCCAGAAAGAAAGGCACAAGTGATCTGTTTTCACAACCATTTATAATTTACACAGTTCACCTCTGTCTTTCACTCAAGCTTTTTTTTTCTACTTGACGAAACCCCTAGGAGGGAGGCAAAAAGGTCAACCCAATCAATGAAAAAATAATTCTTGTGAGGTTTTTTTACTGGTTTAAACTAGGGTTAAAAATCAGGTTATGGGATAAAGTTTTAACAAATTTTTGATTGAATACATATCTTATTTCAAAACAAAGTAGGTCATTTCATAATATACGAGAAAAATCTTACTATTTAACATCAGAATTAACAAAAGAGAAATATAAGTGAAATGGTTTTCATATATCATTTGAAACATTACTGTACATAAAAGTCAACGGTACCTGGTATCTCGAATAATAAGACCAGTGTTGATACGAGAAAGTACACAAACATGTACATGATGTAAGAGCAGCGAGGTTTCATTCTTGTGCCAGTGTTTGGTGTTAATTCACTTGCAATATCTTGTTATACTTTAAGAATATTTTAGTTTTAACTATCTATTTTACAAAAGTGGCGCATCAAGTTATGGTAATACTGAAATAATTTTTTAAGTATTTGAAGTGCAAAGTAGACCAGTTTCAATAAGCTCAGTATATAATAGCTTCACATGAAGTTTGCTAGTTAATAGCCGTTTTTCTTTTATGGTTACAATAATGGTCAGGCATCCAATTTCAAGAAGCATTTTTACTGTATGTTAAACCATAAATATGTTTAGTATTTAAGTTTCATTTATAGTTCATTGTTCATTGTTCAGATATTTATAGTATTACGCTATATTGTGCTAAACAAATGCTAACGCTTATTAAAAGATTGCAAGGGTCCTATAACAATTTATTACGCATTTTGTTTATTTGGTCCAGATATACTGTACGTCAATATCTACGAAGTGTACGGTTATCAAAATTTCCACCATAATTTCCACTCACGTGATAACACAGACTTAATGAAATACCGCGTTTTTATTGTACTCTTTATATTAACTTCACTTGTGAGTTCGGTAGTTTATTAGTGAATTTGTGAGTTATTGAGCTGGAAATTGAACGTATACTGTCATCTACATTACACGCTTTTATGAGAATATACTGAATAGTGTATATAATCGCGTATATAAATAAATAAATAAATAAATAAATAAAAAATTAAAAAATGCAGAAATTATAAAATGAAATTACTCCCAAATTCGCATAAATCGAATATCGAACTAGTTAATAATTGCATAAATTTTAATTCGCATAAATCGAAATTTGCGGTAATCAAAATTTGCATTAATCGAAACGTGCAGAAAATCGAAAATGACTCAAACCTCGCATATATCGAATTACTCACAGATCGAGTGAGGTAAAAAAATGACTGGTGTTCTGAACCCGGCCTAAAACTCAACAATATGTGATGTACAATTGTTCCGAAGGAATGCAATAAATATTCAATATAAAGACTAATTGCTAAGCAATACCTGAATTGAATTGAATCTAAGAAGGGAATGATTCCAAAAAGATGATTTTTTTATCTGTACGTATATTAACGGCTAGTACTGAAGTTGATGAAGATATGTTATGGCACATTTGGCACATTTTCCGCTTGGAAGGGGGGGGGGGTGTGGTAAGGCACGTTCTAGCCCCAGGGGGCAGTTATCCGATGTCACTCGGCATTATCCGAGCCCTGTTTAACTTGGGTAGAAATGCTTCCATTTCTACGTTCCTGAAGACCAGGAAACTTACTAATAACATTCAGCAACTAATTACATTCCATCGAGTAATCGAATTTTTTAAAGCCATGTGAATTTAACAACGACGCGTCGTTGTAAAACGGAATGTATCAGCATATGCCTATTAATCATTACTTCAAGTTCCAAAAATTCTAAATATAACTGTGTTTATACATCAACATTTCTATTATACTGTATTTCAAAAATAATTATAGTGTTATAAATGTTATATTTATAACATTACCAAGCTTGGGTTTTTATTGATGGTTATAAGTAGGATGGGTTATTTAGATACTTTTTAACTGTGGCAGAATGAAAATACCCCGAAACGAATTCATATACTTTTCGTTGTAGAGGTTGGTTGAAAGAATAGAATTACCGTAATAAAACATAATTAAACATCAGAAACAGAATGATTATGTTTAAATGGTTTTATGTTTTTATTTATTTTTATTGGCAAGAATTCTTACTTTATCAAATAACAGATGAGTTTGAAGCAAACATGATAGCCCAACAAGCGTACCAATAAGAGTTAAACACCAGAAAGTCTAATTTATCACGAGAGATAAAATTGGAGTTTTTTTACGGAAATTATTTTTAACTTACTGACTAGATACTTTTATTTTGCACGTCTACGACATTTCGCTTCCCTCCTACAGGCTTTGTCAGGTAAACAAAAAGTATAAAAGAAAAGAAAAGTTTGAAAGAAAAACTGGTCCATCTCGAGTGTGGTGATATCAACCATCTTGCATGTGGTTAGATATGGTTTTTGAACTACCAGTCTCTCTCGCACTTTCGTTTTAGCCTACCTTTTTCACCTGACGTAGCCTATAGGAGGGAAAAGAAATTTAAAAAGGTGGTGGCGGAGGTGTAATAAAATAAATTTAAAAAACTTTTAAAAAATAGCTTTTATTTTGCAAATGCACTGAAAGTTAAAAAATAAAATTTTCTTCAGTATCCTAAAATGTTCTTAACACACATGGCTAAAACTAAAAGCGTAGACTGAGAGCTAACGTTAATTAAATTTTATTACACAGGGGATGTGAGTAAAATTTTGAACCTGTACGCCCACGCTTTTATTTTTAGTTATGTGTGTTAAGAACATTTTTAGGATACTGAAGAAAATTTTATTTTTTAACTTTTAGTGCATTTGCAAAATAAAAGC
>JAQIWH010003389.1:0-20189 GCA_034695005.1 Cryptops parisi | reverse complement strand
TACATACATACATACAAGTATATACAGTATATAACCATGTAGCGAAAAAAATGAGATCCACTAATGTTACATTAACCAAATAGAGTTATTAAGAGAAGAAGAGAAAAGTTGATTCAATTATGGAAACAGAATCGAGGTGTTACAAATTTAAATAAATAAAAACAAAGAGTGGAATAATGTAAGCAACGTTATTTGGGTAGATGGGTGCAAGGGTGGGAATGTAATGCTATTATCGTGGAACATTTGGAGTGTTTATGATGCAGAAAAATAAATTAGGGGAAAGTGTAGCCCAGGTAAAGTTGACGCTCTTTCCAGATTTTTCGTTTCAACCCTTTTCCTTCACTCTTCTCTACCTGGAAGAAGCTGAGTTAGAGAATTTGTTCAGCAACGGGGGACCGGCTTCTCCCCTCGAGGGAGTTATGTAAATTTTCAGTAGATGGACCCTTTCATTTAATTAAGCTCGGTCTTGTCGTGCTTCCTGGTTGCTTCCTTTTTTTGTGTGTGTGTCTCCGTCTACGCCACTTGGTTGTCCAAAGGGAACGTTTCGAAAAGTTTGAAGTCTATTTTTGTAAATCCTCATTTTTTTTTGTCTTTCTTGGCCTGCAATCGTAAAAAAGCCCTTTTCTAAAAGGCTCTCGGTTACTTCGGCAACGAATTTTATTACTAGGGCGGGTACTAGGATTTTTCTCTTTTTTATTTATTTGTTTCTCTTTTTTTTTTCTTCCTCCCTTCATGTTGTATGTACTGGCCACCCCGTTTTATGACGTCACTTCCTTCCTTCCCTTCCACTAGGGAAATGTTTATTTGCATTTCCCAGAAGATGGAAAGGTTCCCTGTTGCCGAATGTTTGCGAACGAGACGAAGGACATAAACATTTCCTTCGCTGACCACCCGAAAATTACTGTAAATAAAAGGGAAAAACTGAAAATAAAACGTCCAGCGTTTCTGTTGGAACGAACCAAGTGACCATTCCACTTTGTTTAAACGTGGTTTGGCTACTTTCGCAAATAAACGCATTTAAGTAGGCGTATTGACTTCTTTTAAACTTAACTGGTATAATATAATTTTATGAAAATATATATATATATATATATATATAAAACCAACATCCAGAATTGTTTTTTGTTTTTTTAATATACATAGTAGGTGGTGATTTTTCTCGATCATTTTCGGCTGCGTTGTTAAAGAATGGTGTACCGGTATATAGTTTGTCTTTTCCAATTTTCTTTACTGGGTTGTGCCGAGAATGCGTTGTTGGGTGCCATTACGATGTCATTGTTCTATGGCGATTCCATTAAGAGATGCTGTTCTCGCGAGAGGCGAGGCCTTCGTCTCGGGGCCTGGCGTTCATTAACTCGGCACAGCCTCTCGAATCTTCAATGGACGCCATTGTTCTGGTCACGTGCGGCTCCTCTTGTCACCTTAGCGATGCCAGTGTCACCTATCAATTAACTCGCGAATAACTCACTCTCACTCTCCTTTTCTCTCTCGCTCTTGAACTTCCAAACTCGATCACGAACGCATTTTCTTTGGCGATATAACTTTTGCCTTTCCTATTCCTCTCTCCTCCCCTCCTCACATCCAAGTGTAGTACCACCTGTAGATAAGAAAAAGGGAGTTGTTCAACCCCCAAGAATTAACATGCTGTTCTCGAACCATCGAGGTGAAATGCAATATGGTTTCTCTGCGATCAATTTTCAGATAGTTGATTCTGTTTTGTTTAGGTAGTTATTTTATTTGTGAATGTTTTTGAATATGATACTATATGAACTGGAAACCTCATTGCAAACCTTTGAGCTATCTATTACAATGACCGATTGATTATAAATATATTTATAAAATACTTCTCCAACATACGTGTAGGCCTACTTGTTATTCCTTTACGTGTCAATATTAGGCTTACACTTACAATATAGGCTTACTTAACATTAAATAGTACATAAATTATATTTTTAGTGTGCAACATAAATTAAAGTCGTCTCCTGCTTAACGTATTAATTCGATTTTGGACACCAGCACTAAACTAAAAATAATTTTTCATAACAATGAATTTTTTTTATGAATTAATTCGTTCTCAAATTCCAGAAAGATGTCAAGTAAAATGTGATTAAGCAAACAAATAATTAATTAACTATATTAATTAACTGGATACAGGGTGTTTCACTCGCTACCTCCTTCCTCCCCGCATTTTTCTTTATAACTTTAAAACTAATGAACGCAATTCAGTGAAACTCGACACGGAAATACCTTGGTGTATGAAAATCATGATGATCTCTTAGCAAGTAGTTGCCATTAGCATCCAGACATGCCTGATCTCGCCTCTCCGTGTTACGCGTCGTATTCACCAACTTATTGGGAGTCACAGACTCATATTTTCTTACAGTTCTATAAGGGTCTGTCGCCCTTCCATCATGCCCGAAATCCGTTTAAATACGGTCAGCAGACAAGCAAACTTGGTGGTTAACAATGCTGCGCCGCGATAGAGATTGTATTGACGACTGCTTTCAACACTTGATCATCATGCTTTTCATACACTGAGGTATTTTCGTGTCAAATTTCACTGGGTTACGTCCATTAGTTTAAAAGTTATAAGAGAAAGAGTGAGTTTAACAATCTGTATAATTTATCAGACATATGGAAACCAATAAAAAATATGTGCTATAATCTACTTAAAAATATATATAATTATTACAGACCTTTGAACGCTGAGTATTGGTCAAGTTTCCAGCTCAAGTTTCCAGTAAGGAAATATAGTGCGTAATGTAAGATCTAATTTTTGTGAGTGTACAACAGCCAATTGGCGTAAAACAAAAAAGAACTTTTTATATCGAAGAAGTACTAATCGAACAGGGTAATATCGGGAAATGCATATATTTAATTTTGTTTTTGTTTTCAAAAGGTCTGCTTGAAATATTTTGTTAAACATTTCACGACTAAGCAGGGTTTTTTTTTTTGGCATATACTGTTTCAAATATTATTTTCCAACAACTGTATTTTTATCCAACTGCATTCAAGTTGATACTATATTACTTTCTAGAAATATTGATTATTCGCAACTTTTCGTGGTTTATTCGTGTTATCTTTGAAAAGTTGTGGGGTTTGATCCGCTTAGGCATGCACAGGACTAGCACCATTTTTATTCACATGAAAAAGCTATAAGGTATAACCGTCGGAGCACTACAGGCACTATTCGCATAGGTGATATCAACCACTAGGCTATTCAGTGTTGTTTTTTTCTTTAGCTCAGAAAGTGAGGAAATGGCGAAGGATTCATTATATATAGACGATACGAAATGGTGGTGGTGGTGGTGGACAAGTGTGCTACAGACCCGCGCTTTTCGATCGATGGTGTCGAGACCTTGACACACCCGTCACCTCTTTGGAGGCGACTACGCCCACACACACACACACACACACACACACACACACACACACACACACACAAACAAACACACACACCACACACATCATACATACAGTACACACACATGCGTACAACGTACACACAAACACACACCACACCACAGCCACACACACTATCCAATGTTTCACGCAGTGGTAGTAGTAGTTGTATTGCTAAGAGGAAACGCGTCGTGGTTTATTCACTCAAGTTTTTGGGTGGCAAAAATGGTTACACCGAAACACGAAAACGCTTTGGTAGCTGTTGAAAGAAAAAAAAACATGTCAATGGAAATCAAATTTTTACTCACCTACCCACACCGAGAAAAATTGCCACTCCCTCCAAAAAAAAGAGGGGAAGGGGATTCTGGTGAGAAAAAGTAGAAAGAAAAAGTGCACGTAGATTAAAGTTGCTCTTTGGCAACTGCAAAGCGTTTTTCTTCCTCTATAAAAAAAGTGAATGTGTTGTACATTTGTTTTCCAAGTGAAGGAGTGGGGGCTTCGATTTTTCACGAAGAAAAGCACCACGTAGAAGAAAAAAATTATTTGCCAACCGGAGAAAATCATAATCCAATGTAACATCATCCTTACATTATAAAAATAAATATATTTTCGGAACATTTGATGTTTGTTGTAGATAACAACTATCGATAGTATCATCGATAAAAAAGATTCACCTGAAAATCAAAGCTGTATGAAAAATGAATCGCTCTCCTTTATTTTCTTTCCTAGGTGGGGAGTCGATAGGGATAGGGGGTAGCGATAGGAAGGATGGGGTAGGGGGATTTAGTTTTTTTTTTAAGGCCCTGGTTCTTTTCTGTTCTTTTTTTTTTACAGTTTGACAGCATCCGTCAGCACGTAACAATGGCGCTCGGTTGGTTCCAACTCCACCTGACGACGTTTGAAATACGTGCTGCTTTCCGATCAAGGCTATTGCTTTCGCTTCTTTTTTCATTCTGCTCAACTTCCGCTTTTTACTTTCACCATTCTTTTTCTTCTTTTTCTCTCTCTCTCTCTCTCATTCTCTTTCTCGCCCTTCTTCCTTGGCTTTACCACCAACTTGGCGATTTTCGAGTCGATCATCGATTCGATAAATTGCTGGAATGGAAAGTTAATGATCTCTTTCTCTTTTCCGATTTTACTACATTGTCCTTTCCGTTTTTGGTGTTCATCTTACGTTTTAATGCACGCATCATTACGCACACAGTGATTTCAGCGTATACGAATACAGTACATAGATCTCTTAATTAGACACATAAGCCTAACAGATATTAGCTTTTATTATTTATTCTTAAAGGAGGTTTTACGCGTCAAACTTTTTATAACAAATTCCATCGATTCCAACTGTTTTTCTGACGTCATACACACGTCGGGGCGCATTTCAGTGATTTTGTTGTTTGACAAAAAGCATTAAAACTCGCCCTGGCGTGTGTATGACGTCAGAAAAATAGTTGGAATCGATGGAATCTGATTGAAAAATTTGACGTGTAAAATGGGCTGTAATTTAGACTACGGGCAATTCAAACAGAAAGCGACAAACCTTATGTTGACCGCCAGTAACACCGACAACGTTCTTACGACAAGGTCAAAAATATAATATTTTGAAGATGTTTTTATAAGATCAAAAATTTAATTTCTTAAAAAGCTGTATTTTAAAGTAAATAATCTCGTTTTTTTTTTTTATGTTGATAGTTCTGTGTATTTTTCAAATTTTGTTCACCTTAAATTATTTTACGATTCATAGTCTACTTTATATTCTCTTTTGAACAAACGCGTTAAGGGTGTATATTTTTTAGTAGTTTCACTACATGAGTTACGTCGTTTTTAATTAATCTTTTGTTAAATTTTATAGCAACTTTTATTGCTACTAGGCGTTGAAATTCGTTTCTTTAATCTAACTAACATCGTCGACTATTTAATTACATACTTAATTAAAATTTTCGTAATTTTTACGTTGTAGTTAAAGAATTCCATACATCGATTTTTTTTGTGCGTATAACTCGTTTATTCCTAATACACTAGTGAAAATGTAGAAGATATTGTGTAGGTGTACAGGATACCTTTTTTGTTACAGTAAAACGTAGTACTGCTAAAGCAACGTTTAGCAACGTCATTGGTAGCGACCAATTTGTGTAATGACATGCCCTCTATCGTCAGCCGTTTTTTGGTATAGCGTCCAAAATTTCGTGTTACGACAGCTTAGTAACCGATAATATAAACTGACTTAAACAGTTCTAGCGATAGTATCGTTGTTTTGATACTATTGTTGTTTTGTTTCATACTTTGCCAAAAGAAGCTAGACGTTGTATACAATACCTGGTTCATATACTGTCTGTAACATATATATATATATATAATATACAAATATATATATATGTTGTAGTACTGCGTATTAGTTTGTTATTACTTTTAAAGGGTTTTAACTCCTAGAACGTACCACTCATTTAAGGTTCGCTTAACGACGTTTCTGGAACGGATTACCGTCGTTACACGGGGGATCATTGTACAATAATTGAAACTGTACTAATTGAAAGTGTAAGAGACATATTCGGTGATAGATTACATTTTATTATTTATTTTATTTCTTTCTGTGAGTATTGCGATTTTTATTGCATGTAGAAAATCACTTTGTTTATGTACTGTTTTTTTTTTAAAGTATTTTATTATTCTTTATTATTTATTTTTTAAGTATTTAATATTTAATTATTCTTGTACGAGTGCACATTTAAAATAAAATAAATAAATTTTTGTTAGATTAAAACATAATATTCTCGTTTTGCATGTAGTTGGTTGCTTCCGATAGTAGCCTACATTATTGACAAATGTTTCCCCTTTTGGTTCTCTTTCCAGCCTCACCCGCGGCGCATCAGTGGCAGCAGTGTTCCCTTCCGACACCGGATGTCGCCACAATCGCCGACGCTTCGCCCTCTCGCCATTTGCATTCGTCGTCAGCTTCGTTTTCGGAGCGGACGTTCGTTCGTCTGCATCCTCATGCAACACACATCAACGTCGGTAGCAGCGTGCATTTCACTCTCCATCCTGTCACGGTAAGACAAATCCCGTATTAGCGTCGTTATTTCCTTCACTACGCTCCTGTTCCATCGTCCAACCGAACCTTTGGTGACAACACGCCCTTTTCGAGTACTACGCCAAAGGTGCTACTTCGCCCGCCGTCTGCTACGAATCGAATTCCGTAGCAGACGGAACACGCTTTTCGTGCTATTTTCTCGTTTTAACGAATTTAACTCGTTTCATCGATTTTTGGTCGCTGGAGGTGTGTTTTCGGTCCACCGAGATGGACAATGATGCCTTCAATGTCTATAGATGCGTAGATTTGGGTTCTCTCAGGGCCGGTGGCCCAACCGCCGACAATGAAACTTACTCTCCCCGGCTTTGAGCCGTTCACTCACCGCGAGTTTTCGTCTGCGTTACCGTGCTCCTACTCGTACTGCTTCCTAGTCGGGATTTATACTCGACACAGTTTTATTTGATTTTTTACTGTAGTATATAAGAAGTATATTTTTTCATCGTAACCTCACTAATATAAGTATTTAATTTTGATTTTTTTTCTCTCACAATTTTACGCCCCCACCATAACACTATTACTCAGTAATCGTGTTAAGCTTCCATTCTCGATAGTTAAATATTCTTCACGTTGTACTAATATTTATTTCAGAATCAATATACTTGTTTTCTCATTTGTTCTATTAGTGTATATAGGGAACGTAATTTCATTTATCTTAATTTCATTAACTTTGGAAATATTATTTGATTTCGATTTTTTTTTCTTCTCACAGTTTCACTCTTCCCTACTATAGAGCTGTACATGCACTAGTAATTGATTAACACACTAGTTTCAATGGTTAATGTTTCCTCGCTGTATTAGCACTTATATAGGTACTTTGTAGACATGGGTTAAAATTTGTGTTAGTTGGAAATATAACTATGAATTATTATACTTGTATAATACCACCAATTGCTGTTGTGAAAATATTTTTGATACATTAACTCATTCCCGCCCAACACCGGTGTTATACTTATCGCCAAGGCTGAAATTTCTCATTAAACAGCATACAGTATACGTAAAATATCAGCGATTCGAACTAAAACAAAGCGAATTCAGCATAAATATCTTGTTTTGAAGCGATTCATTGAAAACGAACTGAACTCGGTGCGAAGCGCACGTTTTCAAGCGATTCGGCCTAAAATAAAGCGAATTCCGTGCGAATAGCTTGATTTGAAGCGATTCATTGAAAACGAGTTGTAAAATTTCTAACCGAAAAGTTAGCTGGATTTTTATACAAATAACTAATACGGTATAGCAAATACATCTACTTACCTACTGTAGTAAATCAGTACATATGGCAAAATAGTGTAGTTGTAGTATGACGAGTTTAAAATTCTGTTGTACGAATTCTGTATGGTTTCGTAGCTCGCGATGTGTAATAGGATCTCGGTTGCCAAGTTTTGCGTTGATTAGTTTGTTTTCGCAGCGCTTGATGAAAAAGGTTTTTTTTTTGGAGTTTAACGTTGCATTATGGGTAGGATTAAGAAGCGACTTTGGGAATTGCGTAACGTTGAAGTAATCAGTGGGGTTCGTGTCTACACACGCTGTTGCGTGATTTAATTTTAAAAGATTTGCATGACCAAGAAATAGTCAACCTGTGGAATTTTGGTCGGCTTAAATTACCTCTTTCATTTCGGTCTAGATTACAGTTTCTAAGGTTCAGTTGATTAAACCAGTTGATTAATTTTCTATGTTTTTTTTTTTATTATTGTACAGTACAAAATTTATTTCGAAAGAAAAATTACGATTTCCTTTTACGAAAGCAAAATTTCTATTTTTTTGTAAAAATTGGATATGGTATGGATATTTTAACTATTAGCATTTTATCAATAAGCTAGCTTAGTACTGATCCATAGTTTAGAATTCAAACAATGGAAGATTATTATTAAAGACCTTGGCATGTGGAATATGACAAACACGTACAGTATTTGTTCAGGTGCGACTTTGGTTTGAATCTCGTATTGACTTGTCTTTTTCTCTGTCACTTTTTTTTTTTATATATGCTTTGTGTTTATTTATCACATTCGCAGTGTTACTCAATTCAATCATTCGTCAAAGGGGAAATCCTTTGTATTCTAGTGTTGTTTAAAAATAGCTCGTCATCAAGTCGTGGTTGAAAGCGACAGTAGCAATTTATGTTATTCAATTGCTCAATCTCATCGTTCTCGTGACAATATGTCGAATTAATGAAGGTTGATTGGTTACGTAAGCTCGTCCCATCATTCACTGCAAAGCTAGTAGTATCTTCCGAATAAGCATTGAATATCGTCATAACGCTAACTGTTGCGTACGGTTTACAGCGAATTAAAACTGGTTCAAACATTTCTAGGATTTACCATAGTGATTTATTACTCGATGTTAGGCTTATTAATTCCTCGAGAACGAGATTAGAATGGTGCTGATTAAAATCGGTTCGATGAGAATGAATGATTGTTGAGGGTGGATTAATGCACATTAACCGATTGACGAAACGTTGACACGTATCTTGGTGGATGAAGAATTGATGAATATCGTGAATAATAATAACAATAATAATTTTGACAGGATTGGATGATGAATCCAAAGGGCGAATTGCCAGTACGGAAGGCTTTCTAGGAGCTAGCACTCGATTAATAGTTTATTTACGAATGCACTGTAGAGTTTTGTGGATTGTGTCATAATGTTGGATTAAAACTATGAAATAGTATTTAACGGATATGCAAATTATGCATATTCCTAAAAAGAAATCAATTTGGATAATAATAGCAACTGTTTTGTTTTTAGTACTTTTTTTTTGCGTCACGGAGGAAATTTCTTGGAGCAAGGCATTTGTAGCAAATTTGTGAAGCAAAAAAAAAATACAAGGAACAGGGTGTCTGTCTGTCTGTCTGTGTGTGTGTGTTGTGTGTGGAGTGTATTTGTAGAGAGCAGCTGTGGTCGGTGGTGGTATCGCCTCTTGTTATCTTAAGGAAACACTGAGTCGTTGGTTGTAGGCAATTGTGCCTTTGGCTCCCTTCGAGTGAGATAGCATTTTTCAACCATAGTTGATGGCCGAACTCTCGCCAATTCTTTGAAGGTGCTATTCACCGGTTTGCTTTCACAAGGGGAATTGGCCGATTCTGTGAAAAGCTTCACTGTCAAGAAAGTCGTTTGTAGTGTTTAGATGTTGTTGTTGCTGTTGTTACAATCGTGTATTGTGTACCAGGAAAAGCTCTAACACCTCTTGTCTCCTGAGGTCTACAATATTCATAATTACTTTTAACTACATTTAGTCAACAGTTAATTAACCAAGACCACTAGTTTCCACCATTACAATCAAAATATAATTTTACTCACCGAAAATCACTTGCTGATGCTATGACACTTTTTAAGTCCAAAGGGAGGGGGGAGGTGGATTATCAATTAATGTTTATCGAATATGGATTTTTCATTTTTTATTGCTACTAAAAAGCAGTTTGTTTGCAGAATGATTTTCGTTTTTATAGATCGCACTCTATAAACTAATATGTGGGCGTTAAATTAATATTTATATAATTACCTTTAATAAAAATTAAAACACCGATTTATTAGTCCACCGTAGGGTAAACTAAAGTTGAAATATATTTTTTTTTAGTTGAATTAAAAAATATGAGCTAAATTAATAACGTAAAGTTTTTTCTTTTTTTATTAATCAGAGTTCAAGTGAACTGGTTTTTTATTCTGTGTTTTTATAGTTTGTTGGTCAGAAAAACAACGAGAAGCAGGATATTATACCAAATAACAATTTTATAGTTATTGCGATAATGTTTTTCCAAAATATTTATAAAGCTGATATTTAATCTGAATCCGTGTGAAAATGATAGATGATTGAGCCATTATCAAAATAAATATTGAATGGTATAGGACTCATTCATTAACCGGAATACTGAACGTAGGGATGTGTACTATCAATTATTTTCTGTATTTCTTAAACAAACCGTCATATCGTTTACCATGAATTACAGTGTGGTGTGGTCCCATGGGAAATGACGAATTAAAAATAAATAAATATACTAAATGGCCATCTTTAAGAAAAATGTACCCATTTCGTTTTTCTCGCGTGTTACTACTACACGGTGTTGTAAAATATAGGCGATTTTCTTTCCATGATCATGTCTGTCAGTAGGTGAAAGCCAAGGAAGTAAATGGTGTAAGTGTAAGTAAAGTGTAAGAGATGGATGTGATAGAAACAAACGAATGACGTTGGCGGCCAGAGAACAAATTCTCCCTCGTGACGTTCGATTCGTCTTCATTCTGAAGGCTAAGATTAAATTTCTCCCCCTTTCTCTCTCTCTCTCTCTTTTTCTTTTTCGCATTTCACTCTTTATGGACAGCCAGTTTGTAGCGAGGGAAAGGAAGAAGAGGAAAAACGCGAACAAACTGGTGGTTAAATATTTCATTCGACACTGAACGTTTTATGTAATGCGTTGTATAGCGCTATTGTATCGATGCAAGGCGAGTGGTGGTGGGGATGAAAAAAAATCGATAAATGACGCTAAAAAACAATGGCACGAGAAATAACAACACTTGCCTTTGCCATGGAGATGGTTGTGGTTCGTGCCAACGACTCGGGGAATGGAAGTTGTAAATAGCGACAATGACCGCCCTATTGGGTGAAATGTAATCACTGACAGACATGTCATTAGAAACAGAGAAGTGTCTGTCGAGTTAAAAATTTAAGCCATCCGTTCATAAGGCTGCTTTAAAGAAATGACTGGTAATATAAAGGCAATCGAATAAGTTGGACTTTTCGGTTTCGTAGGGTCTGAGAATTTATAACTTTTTAACGACTATAAACCTGCAGCTATATATTATTTTAATGGCTGTTTTAATGGGTTTTCAATATGATTTAATGTCAAACTGTTGAAAAGGAACTTTTGCGAACTGCTGAATTATATTTAGTCTATGTGTAATAAGTCTGTTGGAATTCCGGTAATACACGTCATGTGGGTTAATTTTCAAATATTTTGTTGTTGTTTTGTTTTGTTCGTTTAAAATAAGAGAAAAGTCAACTTGTTTGAAAGACCATTGCTTGTTATATATAGTCATCAGGCTTGGCATTCCAAAAAAAAAAGTTAAATCGATTAAGCTATTAAGTCTTTCGTATTACTTTTTTTTTGTCAGTACTCGGTTTGCCTTTTTGTTATTTTTTTCGCTTCCTTTCACTCTCGTTTGTGGGCTACTGGCCACCATTTTTTTGTATATCTTCTTTGAATAGACTTGGTCGGCTGCTAGATGACCACATTTCGTTGTGGTGAAGTGTTAATTTCTTCAGCTGTAAGGCTTTTTTTTTTTTATTATTATTTCCTCTCCAAGGCTGAAGCCAAGTCCCGGATGTATTGCGAGTTTCATCAGCTGCTTTCTCACTTTACCGAAAAAAAAGGAAACAAAATGGCCAAAACAAGAGTTTGTAAGAAAACGTGTCATTTTTTTTCGGTAATCCACATTGTCGAAGTTAGACTCATCTTTCACATACTACAATGCCTACAACCTAAATGGCTAAATGGCTACAAGAAAATAAGGTGTATAAAAAATATTTATTTTACACCAGTTAACTAGTGAAATTTTTAGCGGCAAAATCGCTTGTTTTTCGCATCTACATAAATGAACAACCTTTTATTTTGCTTATCAGTGAATTTACGAGCAGTTTCGGATGTTTTTTCCTCTTTTCTGCTAAGAAATGCGATTGTTCCTCGAAACATTCTTCTTAATTGTTCTTGATGGCGTTCTATCCTCTTGAGGATCGTCGACACGAAAGTTGATTTCTCATCAAGGATTCATGAAAAAATTAGGCAACATTTGTGGGATTTTATAAATGTAAAGCCTATTTATTCATATGTTTAAATGTTCATTATCATCACACGAGACGCCATTTTGTATGGAAGAAGCGAAAGGGTGGCTGTAGTGGCAGCGGCAGCAGCAGCAGCATCTGTTGGTGGGAAGCTGCGTGATCATCACTTGGCGCCTTTCTTCCACAGGCGAGGCGTGCATTATTAATAGGGCGTGAATTTTTTATGTTGTTTAAAGTGCTGGAATGAAGCCGAAAGCCGAAGGAATTTTCAGCTGAATGAGATTAACTTATAAAGAGCTTCTGCTCCTCTTTTGCTACCTCTGTTGTTCATTGGGTGCGCAAGAAAGATAGCGAGGGTACGACAACTACAAGTAGAAAAGCAAATGCTGTTTTGAGCTTCTGGAAAACCTATTGCTTTGCCTGGCACATTACACGATTCTTAACTAAGTGACGCAGCGGCTGTAACGTGCGATTTGAACATCCAAAACACGTATCAGCTAACGAATTTTTGCTCATTGCTTACACGTTGTTTTAACAACCTATCATGCTTTGCCGTTCGTTTTGCAAATGTTGTAAAGCATTAAGTGATTCGCTTGAAGAGGGGCTGGAAAACATGCAAGCAAACATGTTCCCAATTGAATAGCCGTTCTGAGAGCATTTGGAAATATTTATAGTTTCGCTTGGTGTGGCATCCTTAACAGTTGTTTACCATATTTTCATTAAGGACAATGGTGAAGAATTTCCCTAACAATTGGGGTGGTAGGCGACACTTTTACGCGTTCATTCGTGAAGTTTGGAATGTTCCAACTGTTACATACTTGAAAAAAAAGTGTGAAAGGTATAGAATTCGAAACTGTATGAAATTGTTCTAGTAGTAACTCAGTAGGTCTACTGTACAACAATTTTTTTTTTCACTTTTTAGTGTCGAAGTTTCTAGTATACTTCAAAATTGTTGTTTTTTGGTTAGTTTCTAGGTCTTTAATACAGTATGTTCGTATCTATTTGGCGTAATGAGACGAATTTTAATAGATTTTTTAACGACCAAATTATACGCCTATTTGTATCCCTACACAATACCAAATTATTACATAATGCAAAATATGAAACTGGAAAATTATATTATTTGCATAGCTGAAAACTTTTAACTATTACCTGTCATACGTTTTAGATGTACAGTATTTTATATACATTATCAATGTACCGATATCTTCAACTTTCAAACCGGTCAGTTGAATAGCTAGAACTCATTTACAAGCATTTCAGAGGTTATTTTGAGGGGAAACTTATATAACATTATAGCAAATTATAACAGATATATGTGTTACATGCAACATGTATATAACCTAGGCATTGTATACGCTGCTTTGCCTTTCTGGTAAAGTATGAAATGACAACTTGTATAAAACTGTTTAGGTTGGGTGAGTTAACATTTACACTAAGAAAAAAATTTGAAGCAAAACTTTTTCTAAACAAATTTTTTTGACACAACTATTTCAATGCTCATTTCATATGTTGCCTAAACTAACAGCGTCGTAATAAATAAATAAACTAGGTTTGGCATCATGATATTCAATGCTTGGATAATAAACATTGCCTGTTAGGCGTATAATAACGTCCTTAAAACATTTATTTGAAATTTGCCTTATTTCATCCAATAGTAACTTCACAGGGACACCCTGTATAATGTATAATACTTTTTTTGTATAATACGCAAAAAAATGCTACTTTTTATACGTGGATGATTATAGTTGTTTATGCTTCATTCGTGTAGCTAGTGGGTTGACGATAGGTACATTTGCATCAATGAGTGAATTTTTCGAGGGGGGAAATGGGGGGAAAAGGAGGAAGAGCAGGAAAAAAATAATCTGGATCGATATATCGAGTTGTCGAGCTGACTATGGTTCATTCTTAATGCTACTTGGAAAAGCGCATGCACCAACAATCTAAAGCGAGTAATGAAATATTCAATGGTACCCCCCCCTCTCTTCCAAAAAAAAAGTAAAAAGTAAACGTTCACTCACGACTGAGACTTGTTTTCGAGCCATTGCAGTTCACGTAACGATTACTCCAGGGTTTTTTCTTTGATATATAAAAACTTTGAATCGTAGAAAATTGAAGTAAAACATTGCTATAGTTAGAGGTGTGTAAGGTTTTTTTTCAATGAAATTTCAAATGTATATGTGGAAATAAATGGTGCTATGGGATGAAAGAGAAAAAAAACTACACCTTTTTTTTTACAACACCTAATTTAAGTAGGGTGAAAAAATATATTTATAGTAGGGGTTGTTTCTCTAGCTGGATGATCGACGGGATCTACTTTCGTGGTTGTAATTGGGCTCCAGTTGGGGTCCATTTTCATCGTCTACGTTGGCGACAGCCACAAAGCGCCAATCAATTTCTTTCTTCCCACGCGTTAATATTTTATGATGGTGAATAGAAAACTATACCTCAATTCCACCAACACTTGAGAATTTGACAAACAATGAATACTATATTATTAGGGGATATATTTTTATCTATATAAATTTTTTTTGTTGCTAAATGATGCTGATTATCTTCTTGTGCGATGAACATATCACGCAAAAAATTAATCGCCAACTTTCACTGATGGTTTTCTGACAGTATAATGACTATAAATGCAATATAGGAAAAAAAAATATAATGCCATTAACGTTTGATATATTAAGCAACACAAGGTGATGAAAAATGCATGCAAATTACTCCTTTTTTTTTTACTCGGTTGGGTCGTGTCAAAATGAATGATTCCATTCGTTTTTTCTTGAAAATTTAAAGAAATGTTAAAACAACAAAAACAACTCTGGAAGTTTCGTGTAGTTAAATGACATGTGAAATCAGCGGTTGAGGAATATATTAGTTGAATACATCTTACTCCTGCTGGAATAAGTACAAGCCGTTGGTGAAATGTGTGTCTCGCTCTTTCTTCCTCACCCGCCTACACTTCGCCGTCGCTGCCATTAAATGTCATAATGTGGCCCTAATGCAGCCGCGTGGAAAATGAGTTGGCTCACGACAGGAATGACGGGAGAAAATGGATGTTTGGATTCCTGGAAGGCGACCGACTTTTCCTCAGGCTATGCACACTGCTTGTGGCACCTGCTGCGTTTTCCAGCCTCTACCACCACACTCGTATAGTTTTTTTTATATATATTTATATATATATTTTTATTTCCATGCCTGATGGACTCGAAGCAGTGATAGACCGTCAAACCCGAATCGATAGAGAAAAAAAAATCCAATATAGATTTGAGTTATCCGATATTAATATTTACCAACGAATTTTGATCAGTTTTTCAACCTCAGTAAGAAACATGTTTGGAGAGAAAAGAAAAAAGGAAAAGCAAAGCATTTAGAAAAACCTATATTTACCAGAAGGAAATTGCTATCACCTGTGTCTACAAACAGAAAACTACATGATACACCCTGTTAATAATGTAAGAATGGTCTATTATTTAGGCCTAGTTGCGTGAATATTCCTACTTATTATGTAGCAGTTTAACCATTTAAATTATTAATGTTTTTAATGTTTCATTGTGGCAAACTAAGTCGGATCTTTTCGATAATGTAAATGAAGGGAATGGTGTGAAAGGGTGTTAAGTAATATTTTTGTCAAAAATGACCTAAAAGCATTTTCGAATGTATTAAGTGCAATTCTACATTCCTAACGCATAATTTTGAACAAAACAACAATACGTGCAGAGATATCAGTGTACAAATTTTGAAGTGGCGAGTAGCCCATAGACAGCAAGGCAAGTTCAGATCTATATTACTTAACACTCTTTTACACCAGACCCTTCAATTACAGTATTCTATGAAATTATGCAAGTTGTAATAAAAGTTTAATAGAAATAATGTCTTGCAATATTGATAAAAAAAATTGTAGATTACTTTTTACAAAAAAACTTATGGGTGTTGACACCGAACTTTGAGATGATAAAATGATTTGTCATTATAATTATGGTACGAATTTATGAAACTATTAAATTTGCATAAATAGTTTCGTCAGGTGTGTGTTCTTTTCTGTGATGAGAATCTAGATCCACGAGTAGTATACAGTTGATAAACTATCTCTCTGATCTCAGGCGGTGAACAAATCTCAGGGGTCAGTCGTGTTCCCTCAGGGCTTTGTAATCCTCAAGGAAATCTCGTTGTTTAGTCTATTCCCTCGTGTAGCTTGAGGGTAGGTGTATCTCATGAAAGTTTATTACCGCAGTGTGATTTGTTTTATAGATTACCTTATCTTATGCTTCTATTAGCAGTGCAGCCGATTGTTACAAAACATGTTTCTTAATGGGTAACACGAGGTGGGGTGTTTGTCGTTGTTGTTGTTTTTTGTGGAACTACTGTGCTTAAACTTGGTTTATGGTTTTTCTTGTATTGGAAAAGAAATGATATGCAAACCGTAATCCCGTATTTGACTATTCACAAAATGTTCGATCCAGTATCATCAGATTGTATCCACTCCAATCTTCAAAACGTCTACGGTTTTTTGTTGTTGTTTCTCTATTTCCTACGAGAGATTGGATAGGGTTGCGTGGTACTGGGTTTTATTTAGTCATGTGGCCCAGTCGCGTAATCAAAGGGTTACGTGCATCAAGTTGAGTCGAATCTCTTCCATTAACGTGATTGAATCGGATGCCTCTGTTTCTCGATCGAGTTTCCACGTAACCTTTTCCAAGGGTTGGGGGAATGGGAGTGGAAATCGAACGCACCTTTTGCCTCCCCCACTCCCACCCGGCGCGTTAATTTGCCAATGAAGCGTCACGTGATCATCTCCACTGATGACCTCTGACGGCCGAAACCCATCGGCCATCCGACAGGTGGGGATTCCTAATTGGGGGACCCTCGGTTTAATCTAGCGCAGGAGGGCCCGTTTTGCGCTGCTAATTTTCGTAACCAACGAATTAATGAGAAACGGGCACCGAGGGATCAAAGGCTAGCCCGTCAACGTTGTCTGATTACGTCTTCTCATTTTTGCCATATTACGCGGTCGCAGTCGTCCGTGAAAGCGAGTTTCCGAATCTGGTCGTTGCAATCGCCAAGTCTTAAATGGTCGTTTGTTTGCGGAAGCGAGAAGAATAAAAGGGGAGGAGGGGAGTGAAGGGAGGGGAGAAAATATTGCTTTCCTTTCCTGGCTGATTGGCTCTTAGGCCGCCTCCGACACCTTCCCTAATCCCCAAAGCCATCTTTTCCATTGACTCCGCTGAAGAATCCATCAGCAGAGGCGTCAATCGTTAAATAGCTGAGTTTGCTGTCGATGGTCTCTGGCGATTTGCTTGGCCCAAACCGTTCTCTTTAACCGAAAACTATCTTAAGTTTTTCTAGCAATGCCGAAACTGTAGCGAGAATCACTGGACTTTCAGGACTGGTAGTGTGTTTTCTTGGATATGAAGACTTTGGACAAAAACATAGCTTTCATTTTTTCATTTCATAATGAGTATTTTAAATGCGGTAGATGAATTAAGAACAAAATGAAGACAATATTGTTACATGAACTTTAGCTTTTGCTTCTTAAATGATCATCTTTAAAATCATTTTTATGTGAGTTTTTGGTTCACACGATCTTGTTGGACCCTTCTTGCGTTTCTCCACAGCGTCAGAATGTCATTTCATTTATTTTATTTTGTAAAAAAAGGTTTCAAAGTTTGTGAAACAAGTTTAGGTATATATTGACGCCCTATTGCAAGAAAAGCTTGTTGACCGAAGTCTAACCTGAAATTGCCAAAACTTGATCCACGTTCAGCTATTTTCTCGTTTCACTTCTCGTACACTTTGAACCAAATAGGTTTGGGTTCTCAGCAAGTTGTAGACAATTGAGTACTTGTTGCTCCATATCCTTTACTTTAAGTCTGTCGATTTAAAGGACTTTTGTTGGAAAAGTAGCAATATTGGGTCGAGTCATCGACCAGCTAATAAGGTCTCCGGAGGTCACTGAAGGACTATCCCAGTGGTTAAGAACTGACTACAATTTGTTAATTAACGAAAGTGCATTAAGTGAAGACGTTCTCGAACGGTGCTCATTATGTTGCAAATGAGATGGCAAATGTCCAATCCCAACTCGATCCACATTAAGAACCCACGCATATTCGGAATTCCCACAAGAAAGACCGACACAAACTCTTACTACACACTCATCGACCGGGCACACCGTCTCTCATCTGCATAAACATGAATTTCATAAGCAAGCTAAGAGCTCCCGGTAATTTCATTAGACTTTGGAGACAATCTGTGCTCGTAAATACTGCAACTGGGGAGCTACAATTAAAACTCTTCTGTTCTTCGCTTCCTTGACCCTTTCAAAGTTATAGACACGAATGGTAATTGGAAGTGCCATTATACGCTATGCAGATGTTTATTAAAGAGTTGGTAGTTGCAACTTTGTAGTTCTTTTAGCTTTATTGGACACTTGAATCTAGATTCATTATTGTGGTAAAGATTCTATGGTTATTGTCGCTTTAAGACAGAAAGGTCTATTTAAGTACATTTCAAGTCTATTGCACTATTTGTTTCATTTCCACCAAATTTAGGAATGTCTGCAATTCTTTACGATCAACGCTTCTAATTTGAGTTAAGGAAGAGCACAGATTTAGGCGGTAATTGGTTTCTTAATAGGCAATAACAATAAAGTAGGTTGTATAGTAAGTAATCCAAAATTTTTCTGTGCAGTGTCTTATTAGTGTTTGGTGTGGTTTGCTTTGTGTAATCTCATCGTATGATATGGATTGATCCTGTATGAAATGAGCTTGGTGTGTTTTTCGAGAAAGCTGAATCCGTAACTGTTGTATACAGAAAGGGTGTGATGTACTAGAATTGGTACTTTCATTCGGTGTGCGTTCTCCTTGTGTGTGTGTGCGTGCGCGAAGCGCGTCAAAGTGGAAAAGGTAAGAAAAGAACCCCTCGATCACGTGATTATCAATTCTCGAACTCGCAGCGAGATGTGAAATGTAATTGGTGCAGGTTGAGCAGAGAAGCTTTCAGCGTTAGACTGGGAAAGGGTAAACGGGCAGGAACACTCACACAGTACACACCAGAAATGGCAGCTCCGTTTTCTCGCCCATTTGCTTCCTTATCTCGCACCCGGTTTGGCGATATTGGATAGGCGCCAGGATAAAGCTATAAATAATGAATGTTTATTTTCGCCAGCAGCAGCGGCAGTAGAAGCATCAACCTTATGCCAGCTTTTAGTTTTTCTCGAAAGCGGTGAGAGCGATTTTGACTCTTACTGCTAATGCGCTCTACTGATAGCTCACCCAGCTTCAGCTTCTTCTTTTTTCTTTCAAAAATATAAAAAAGGGGGTAAAATGAAACGGAAGATGGCCCATGTCATAAAGGTGTAGATTGGTTGGTACATCATCAATAGCCACGTGTTGTAGTGAATGTGAAAAGAAAAAAAACTAAACTTTTCACGATGATGCATTTCATGGCTTGCTTTGAAACTGAAATATGGTTTTTAAGGGTGCCCCTCTTTCTCTCCCAAAAAAAAAAACGATTGACTCTTAAGATGATGGGTGAAGAGGATTTTGTTGGTGAGTTTTTTATAGCCTACTAGCTGAAACCTTATCTTTACCCCCATCTGGCTTATTTATTTGTTTGAAACTCTTGGATTTTAAAATGTCATTGGAACCATGTTCGATTGATGCGTGGGAGAGAAAAATTCTGAAAAATTGCTGTTGAATTGAAAGGATTCTACATTATTCTACAGGAGGCACACCTGAAAAGCAAATTGAAACCACCAAGGATGCTCAGGATTTTTTTTTGTCTGTGTTTATTTTAATGGTTTTGCTTACGACATCTGAAGTTACGATGACAGCAAAAATTCAAAATTACTTCCACCTTTTAGTAGAAAAAAACATGAAAAAAAATGCTGGTGTTAAAAGTGCAATTTCAATTTTTGCGTCAACGTTTTCTTATTTTATT
>JAQIWH010003388.1:0-20191 GCA_034695005.1 Cryptops parisi | reverse complement strand
TATTATTTCAACGATTTCCAATTTACAACAAACAGAGATGTACTAAGAATCTGTAATAGGTTCATATAAAATTAATTCGCATATCACCATTGTCCATTGTTATGCCTCAGAAAATGAACTAGTTTTCTATTTACGACCACAATGTTTTTGGTCTAAATGTGTTTTCTTTAGGTTGACTTTTAAATACTGCTCAATTATTGTGTCAGTACTTTATTCATACAAATTTATAGAGGAAAGAAAACTTTATTCACTGGACTTTGTATATTTTTATGGTCGCGCTTATTTAATAAGTTATGGAAAAAAAAAAGGTTTTCTGTCGGTGCTTTGATGGTCTATTACTTTTGATATGACCTGTATATTCTTTTTCTTTTTATTTTTTTTGGAGACATAATTAGGGGTTTATTTTGTTTACAATAAGTACTACATATGTTTTATAACAACACATGACTTTGCCTTCAAGGGAAAAAACAGAAAATGGAGGTGACATTATCAGCTGGAACTAACCGCGTATCTACGAATCCGCGTAGGTCGAAGACTCACTGTAGTAGTATTAGGTTACCTAGCAACATAAAATCATTCTAGTGTATTATATTGGGAGTAATAATTGAGCAGCTGGTACTACACTGCAATTTTTTGCAGTTGGAGTTGCATCTGCAAAATTTTGTTTTGATTTCGGTGTTAACAGACACACAAACATGCAAACATACAAACACACAAACCTACAGACCAAGCAAATTATATTGTTAGATTTTAATTTTGATATCAAATTCTGATCTGGTAATATTAGTCATAAAAGAGATTTTGTTTGTGGAAACCGATCTCCAATTGCTTATTTTGTGGAGAACCTGGTGAATTAATTTTACTGAGTTTGACCATTTTTTAAATAAATTAATCACTATGAATATAAATATTTTAAGATAGTACTTTAGTAGGTATGTTAATCAAACATGCTGCAAAAAATATTCCGGTCATTTGGAGTGCAAATAAGTTTGAAAATTGTAACTTATTACAGTAACTTACCACAATTCACAAAATATGTGGGCATATTGCAGTTAACTTACTACTTATTGTAATTGGTTTTTCTGGCTGGTTAGTTAGTTAGCTAGCTGGATGATTGGCTACTTTTGCATGTGATAGACATGGTTAGTGCAAGACTTTTAGTCTAGTTTTAATTATAACTGTTTTTCTTAGTAAGAGTTTTATATTTTTTCTTCCAATGGGTGGTAAAGTACCCAAGGAAGGTTGTTTTCGTTTCTAATGATAGATTATGAAAATAATTTTGTTAATTTGACAGAAGTCGAGTTATAGTGATAAGTATCTTTTGTATTATAAATGTAACACTGTGATTTATTGTTGTTGTAACAAAATGTGGTGTTTAGAATATGTGGTTGTTTAAAAACCACAAAATGTGGTTGTTTAAAATATTTTTTCACAATACATGTAGTTTTGACTGCAGCAATAAGCTTTTCAAATCTTGACTTTGGTTTTGTAATTGTATTAAAAAGTATTACACCGAATTGAACAAATATTACCAACCACTTACAGAAATAAAAAGAAATGCTAAAAAACCAACAGTATACAATAAATTTATTGTTTAATGTTGCACAACAATATGTTATTTATAAATACTGTATTATTTAATTCATAAAGTATTACAATACAATTACAAAGGTGAATGTGAGTAAGAAAACAGATTCTTGAAAAACATAAGAAAGTAAAACTATGCTAATTGCTGCCTACCTAAAAATATAAACGTACTGAAAAATCGAAAACACTATAATGGGTTTGCAAACCCATTCAAGTGTTTTGCAAATTACTTAAATCAATTATAACTTTACAATGAATAGAATACAATACAATCTCAAGATAATGCACTTTCATTGTTAGGATATAATTTGATTTTCATTAATTTAAATTAAATTCTGAACTATCAAGCACATAATAACCAGAAAAGATGTTTTGTTTGTAGAAATCGAGTTAAAATTGTATATTTTGAGGAATTAAATTTTACGGACTTTGACAATTTTTAATGAACCAACAACTATGAAATTTAAAAAGCTTTCTTTGTAGGCATATGTTTCAACATTGTTAGAAAAAAAAGTTTCAAGCATTTTGAACTTCCAGTAGGCCTAAAAACGAGCAAATAGTCTCCCATAACATTACTGTTAACAACGCCATCTATTGGACAATAAGTGAAGTACTGTACATAAGGGGATATTAATAGTCTTAAAAGGATTTCTAAAAAATGTGCAAGTACGGAAGTACCCTAGGCTATTAGTGTATTACCGCGTATTAAAATGCAACTAAAAGTCAAAAACTTAAGATGTAAAAGCATGTGTAAAACACGTGTAAAGTAAAAGCATGTTCAAAGTATTCGATAGTTTTCAAAACCAATAAATAAAAATACCCGATAGTATCGTTGCGGAACAATACTATCGCGCATCTCTCCTGCACATGTTTGTGTTGATATTTCTGCTGCTCAACGAACGAACATATGTAGGCGAGCCGAAAGCACAGCAGCAGCAAAAATGGCGATCATCCATCTAAGTTTTATAAGAAGATACAGTAATCTTTGGACATTTTACCTCTTCGTCCATGCCATAACGTTAACGAAGTCACCTATATCAGGTGAGAACCAAAGAAGCACCTTGTGCGAAACTACCTTTGCATATCACTGCCACTAAAGTGTTTTATTTTTTCTCTTAACATCATCATCCCCTGCTACGTGTTATAATTGTTATTGTTCGTAAAGGCGATCAATTTGCATGCAAGTTTATAATAAAGGTATGGTATGATTTGACACGAGCTGTAAACGAGGCAAGATAAAAGAATAAGCATCAGGTTACTTCATTAGTGGGGTTGCAAGTAGTATTTTGTGTTGTGACGCTACACTTCAAGCGAGTTCCTGTGGGTGGCTGCGTAGTAAACAAACCTCAATCGATTGGTTTGAAAATCCCATCATATACTAAGAATATTGATCTGCTGTTGACCTTGTTTTAAGTACATTACTCTGAATGCCAGCCATTCAGTAATGATTGAAGTTTTGTGTTAGATGAAAACGTACCTCAGAACGGAAAAGTTACAGATGCTGCTGTATTCTATCGAGTTGCATTGCTTTTGTTTATAGAAGGGGCTTTGAAGGAAACACTTCGATTACTTACACCTTTAATTGAGTGCATTCAACTAAATTAAAAGAAACAAGGTGTTTACTTAAATATTATTACTTTTAAATTTTATTTTTACATGCCAAAGTTGTCAAAGATACATGACATGGTTTGTCCAGCATTATTTTAGTTTGATGCATGACAAAATAAAATGTACTAATGCCACGATACGTCAGAAGAATTGTCATTAAGTTAGTCACAAAAATTCATTATATAAGTTTTGTTACACAGACAGTCCCTTGAATACAGACAAGTTCCGTTCCTAGTCGAATTTGTCCATAAGTCAAAACATTTAGGTTCCCACCTTAATGTCAGTCAAATGCTTGTCTAATATACTGTGTATTTTTCTATGCGTAAAAGGATCTTAAAGTGTCACTTACTAAACAGTTGAGATAGAAATACACTTACTGATGTACTGTGTTGAGTGCTCTGAAGTCCCTATGTAGGCGAAATTACCAAGGGCAGTGTTTCCCAAAGTGTGGGTTGCGAGCTAATTTTTGGGTGGGTAAAAAAGTAAAAATTAGAATGTGAAGTTATGCTTCCTAAATTTGCTTAGTTGTAGTAAAATGTATAATGACCATTTAGCCACTCCCAATTTTCATAACATAAGTTAGATAGGTCCCAATTTTTGCTACCTTATAAAGGTGGGTCATGGTCCATGAAAGTTTGGGAACCCTTGGCCAAGGGAGTTTGTAACTACAGGTTGTCGACTTGTTGGTGTCATATTCCTGTAACATAGGGACTGCTTCTATTGTGGTTACTACTTTTTGTGATCCACAGATGAGGTTGCAAGAAATATGGACAACAAATACCAATGTCAAAAACTCTAACAATGTTTTTCATAATAATAATAATAATTGGTTATAGTTTACAGATATTTCAAATTTAACGTGGCGAAATTCAGAATAAAAAATTGGGCACGTTTAGGTGTAAAGTATAGCTTAAGCAGTTAAGTGTATTTATATAATTGAAGTTTTAAATGCATGATGCCAAATTAATATGATGATACTTTTTGCATTTAAGTATGTAATCCTATATTCTACCAGTCTGGCAACTAGCGACTGTAGTTGAAATGACTACTAACACCACCTTGCGGCTGTATTAGGAACTTCCGTCGGGAGTCGTTGCGCGACGTTGTTCATAGCAAAGCATGGACAACCAAAGCAAAGAGCCACAAAAAACGTTCAAAATTGAATAGTATATGCAGTGTAGTAGACTACAAGGTTAAAATTATTCGGCTGTTTTTATTTCCAAGCGAGAGAAGAATATTATAAGAAAAAAGAGATCGGTGAAGCGAGTCGAGTAGTAGGCTAAGTTAACGATGTCATGATATTAACTATGAGAACGCATAAAATAATAAGTTACACCAGCTAGAAGTAGGCTAAGTAATGAAACTTTACTGAGGTAATCCAGGATAATACTAAGAACGAATATACCTTGCACTATTTTTCTATATTTTTTTATATTTTTATTTTACACAATCGGAAAGTGGTCACAACATACAACGACAATACAAAAGAAAAACAACAAAAAAACAAGTAGTAAGTACATTGTAGATGCACAAATAAAAATACAGTCACAAAGCATTAACATGGTTAATGAACTTATCAAAATGGGAAAACTTTTCATAATCCTTTACCTCTTGAAAGTGATAATTAACAACTAAGGCAATCAAAAATATGCTTTAAAAAAACTGTTTAAAGCGCCTAAAATATGCCTCATAGAAATGGAAATACGCTCTAAAAGTCTAAAATAAGCTCTTAAATTTGTTGATTATATTGAAATAAACTGATATACAAAGGATACAAAATAATATATAAGAACATAATATGAATTAAAATTTGCCAGGGAAAATGATAACAGTAAGTATCAATAAAAAAAAAATTCCAACTAAAAAAATAAACTAATTGTGATGATCACAAAGTCAGCTACTACTAAAACGTTTTGTGATGTCTAAAATCGAAGGAAATTAAAACGAATCAAGATTTTGGTTGCAATAAAACGTTTCATTCTTTGACTGTAGACACTCTCGTACATTAAGACACTTTGTTCGACATCAACAGAAGTTATATGCACAAATTTAAATGATATTGCTTTGCCAATAGTATACATATTTGTCTATTGTTGCATTATCCGTGAACCCTCCAGCCAAACGTGCCGAAATTTAATTCACAATGCCAAAGGGCTGTTCAAAAACCCCCGGATAATTACTATCTTATTACTGTTTTTATTGTTATTGTTTAATTTCACGTCTACTGGGGACAAAACAATACGAGATATTGGTGACGTGAATATACAAAAGTGCTACTTAAAGTTTGTTTTCCTACGAATAAATACAATAAAACAAATTATTAAAAGGGTAACCTTAAACTACAAAAGTGCTATATAAAAATTTGGCGTATTAATGTGAAACATAAAATGACCTTAAGTTAAAACAGTAAAATCTTTTCTTTATGTCATTCTAAACGTGAGATAAAACTATTGAAAGCCCAAAAGGACATACTAATTCTTATTTACAATTTAAGTTAACAAGTATAGATTTTTAAAAACTATGATATTTCACAAGATTGACCTGTATAAACAATAGGAAGTCATAGGTATAAAATATGTTTATGTAATTGGCGTTTAGTTACAATATTTAATGCAATTTTGGTGTGTGAAAATAAAGTTTAATTTTCTGATTCATTCTGTTATGACATTCCAATTTGTAATATAATTCATAGGAAACCGATTTGATTATTTTATGAATAAATTTGAAGGAATTTGTATTTTATATTGACCAGTAGATCGGTTTGTACAAGTATTGCTATAGAAAGCAGCAAGGATGAGATGATGTGCGGATGCCCCGAGCTATTCCTTTTAAACGATGGAGTTTAATTAAATTGTCAGTATTTAATAATTTCTTATATAAAAACGAAACAATAAATATTTAAAATAGAAAAAATATGAACTAAAAATGTGAAATTTTTCCTCAGACAAATGCCGTAAAATCCGAATATGCAATTATATCTCTATCAAAGAAAATATGCAAAAATATGCCCCAACAAATATGGCTCAAACGTTTCAGTTTAGCCTAAAACAGATTTGTGTCTAGTCCATTCCTTTATCAGACGTATAAAAAAATATATGCATTTGCATTTATTTTATTTGGTTGCCCTATTAATAACAATTTCAAGATTATTCATGATTACTAGCTAGAACGGATCTACAAACGTATACCTTGCGAGCTAACCATGAATGGAAGAGCATGAGGGATTTTGTTTTTCATTTCACTCCCGCATAAAGTACCAATTTCTCTGCTAGGGAAAAAAACTGTAGCGCCACCAAATGACCTTCTGGATGCCTATCTGCACAAACTGGACAACTTTTAAGGACTACCTGACTGACGTTGCATGAAAAACACCAAAAGAAAGAGAATTTTATGACTACCCTAGAATTTATATTTTTTACTTTATCCAGTTTTCAAATTGTTAAATTATTATCGCTGTTGTAAACAAAATGTTAAAAAACGTCACTGCGACGACTCAGCGAACATGCTCTTAATGAATATGGGTTTCCATAGACTCGGTTTGCTTATTGGAATTTTTAAGGGTCTTGTCAATCTGACTGGTGCAAAGCTAGTTTCTAGTTTCATGCATGCTCTTTAGGTTTAAACTTGAATTTTTTTTAAAGAAAGGCCTGCAGCGCATTTTTGTACCTTTCCCCCTAGGGTTCCAAATAAAATTTCATTTTAACTTTATCGTGACATCACAGAAATTTCTATTGGCCTACTTGCTCGTGAAAGTTTTCATGTGACAGTCCCTTTTTATTGTTCCGCAGGTGTTAGGAGTTGAAGACCATTGATACTATTATAGTACGTCTAGGTCTATTATTTGTAAGCAATTATAGTAGGCGTTACATTTTCCACAACCATTTGTTTTTAATTTGTATAAAACTATCTTACAAGTATTAAAGTAAGCTTAACTGGTGATGAAAAAGTTTAAATCAGCTGTAATAGAAATATGATTATGGCTTTAGACCATTGGTCTTCAAACTTCTAACACCTGTGGAACCCTAGGATTGCAATATTTTTTTTTGAACCGGGGGAGGTAAAAAATACACGGCAAGCCTTTTTTTTATTTTAACTAATAACTTTTTAAAACGAGAATACAATTATTTACTATTGAATTTTGTGTTCATCAAAATTAATATTTTAACTATTTTTTTATATTCGTTTTGTTTATAATATTGAAATATGTAAGAGTATAAATTTCAATGTAAAGTATTATTGGATGCAATTATGGCTTATGAAAGAGTATATTACTTATTTAAATTTGTATTGTTGTTTTATTTATGATCCTTAGAATCACATTACAAAAAATAAATAATATATTAACAATTCACATGTTTAATTAGTTTTTTGTTAAACTTGGAAAAAACAATTGTGTTGTGAAAGACAATTTAAATTCAGTACTGAAGTACGGCTGAGCAGTAGCCTAATAATCAATTGAGTATAATTTTACAGTGGTACTCCGGTTCTCGGAACGTAATTCGTTTCGGAAGACCGTTTGAGTTCTGAAACGTTCGAAAATGAAGTGTGGTTTCCCATAGAAACTAATGCAAAATTAATGTAATTTGTTCCAGACCTTGACAAATCAACTCCTAAAACAGCAATTTAACATGAATTTTACTATCTAACTAGTAAATAGCTAATCAGAAATGAATATGAATAAATAAATGAAAATTTATTCATTTATTTAACTCGTATTGCTTTGCAATATTCGTTACAGTTAGAGTATTTATTTTGGTATGAGTTTTGACATTTTCACACATGGTGACTTGGTGAGGTGGTGCTAGTAAAAACAGTGACACTGCCACACAGTGGAAGTTTGTAGAAGATTCTTGAAAGTTCTAGGAGGTTCTAGAATTTTTTCTTTATGCCCAGGTGCAAAAGAAAGAACCACAACCACGTGATGTTTCTTGTTCAATGGCTATAACTGGTGAGTAGTAGTTGTAATAGAAAAAAGGTTTTCTCTTTTATTAGATTAGATATCATAAATCCATAAAATGATACACAATGAAAGCAATAAACACATTATATTGTACTGTACGTAAAATCAATAATAAATAAATAAATACAATGTAAAAACAGTACAGTACTGTAGTGGTTCTCAATAAGGGGTATGCAGGGTAGTGCGAAGGGCCTGGGTTCTAATACCAAATTGCGAATTATTTTTCTGTCCAAAAAATAGTTCTTATTTATGCGAATTTCAGATAGATGCATACATAACTGTATAAACTAAAACTCCATACGGTAGATTACGATTGCAACCATTTTAGACTAGATCATCAAATTTAGTGTTATTTTTTATAAAAAAGTATTAATGTATTCTTGTTGTAAAAATTTTGCAAAATGACGTCATAGTCGTAAACAAAGATTTTTTATTTTGCAAAAATCTTAAGGAATACTTGAGGAACAGCTACCATGCTAGGGGGTACGTGAGGAAATAAAGTTGAGAACTATAGCTGTAAATGATAAAAACGAAAATGTACAGTAATTAATGGTGAGTCTTCTTCAATAATCACAATAGGTGATTGTTCTAAGGATCTTGCAGTGGCGTTCCTAGGGGGGTGCGGAAGGCGCGGACCTCACCGGGTGTCACCATCACAGGGGTGACACCCAAATGACTTTTTATAAAAGTTTCGTGCAGTGTTTCAGCATAAATTTATTATTTTTATGGAAGTATCTCGGTAGTGTGTTATAAACACAAAAAACATTTTGCGTAAGCCTAGCTTGAATTTACTGTATTAATACACTGTACATATGCCTACAAAAATAAAATTCTATGCTGCAGAGTTCTATTTATTTTCTGAGACTTATAATGAACGTGCACATCTTTATAGTCTCATTTTGACAAATATTTTAGTATTTCAGCTGCAATATTGTGATAAATCATATTTGTGAACTTGTAACACAAACTGTTTTGAGAATGAACTAGTGATTAACGGAAAAGAAGGGTGTCACCATTTTACTCTTGCATTGTGAGAGTTCATCTGGTGTCGTTTTTTTGAGCTATCCTGTAGGCCTACTATACATGACAATACATTGATCGAGAAAAAGAGTATTATTTTATATCGATATTTTCATTTATGCGGTGTGTGACCCCATGGAGGTCTATATGCGTCTGTGTGTAGGGGGTGACACCATTAGTTATCGCACTGAGTGACACCCACCCTAAGAACGCCACTGGGATCTTGCACTCAGCAAAAGTCGCGTGGCTTGTTTGACAACCGAAGGACTAGTTTCGGTTTTATGGGGTTTGTAAACCAAAACGTTCGAGAACCACGGTTCCACTGTATTCGTAAAAAAACAAAAATTTACTATTTTACAAAAAAAGCTGCAGAACCCAGTTTGAATACCACTGCTTTCGACCATGTATCTATCAGTGATCATATGTAATAGTGCTAAATATTTCATATAGTCACATAATACATCGTAGGTCAAATATGCATAGATTATATTCATTCACATAATATCCTGTGTGGGCAGCGTTCATAATAAATGTGTATCATTCAGAGATATATGTTTCATTCAGGTTTCGATATCATGCCAACATAATTTATTATTCAGATAAGTTTGAAAACAAATCTTGTGTTGTAAGCCCATGCAAATGCGCATAAATGATTTTGTTTAAAGATATAATTTAAGTAGAAAAATAAGCTATTTGAAAACATGTGTTTAACCGTTCTTAATTTTGTGTTACAAATTTTGTCAAAGTGATAAAATAATTTCACAACCTCAGATCTGAAAATTAGTAATCCAGAGTTAATTGAAAGTTTACCCTGATCTGTGACTAGTGATTTGGTGGCACCACTAGGAAAGTTAGAGTAGTTGGCTTGCAAGTTGTTTATAGGAGAATAAAGCTATTCCTCTGTAAATTCTTTGTTTTGAAGTTGTCAAGCTGTAGTTATGGTAAATTATTTTTTCAATAATTCATAAATATTGTCATTTCACATTTTTTTAAACTTATTAAATATAATAATTCAAAATTGAAGGGTCTTGTGTAAAAGGGTGCGCTAAGTATCATTTTTTACAATTTTGAGGAAAACGAGTTTTAAGATCTGAACTTGCCTTGCTATCTGTGGGCTACTTCACACTACTTGCACTAATAGCTTTGCAAAGATTATTGTTTTGCTCAAAATTATGCATTAGGGAGGTAGAATGCACTTAACACATTCAAAAATGCTCCTAGGTAATTTTTGACAAGAATAACTTATGCCACTTAAATATCTTTGCAGTGTTAAGTTTCTTAACGTCAACACCCATTTACAAATTCAATTATTTGATATGGTTTGGATTTCAAAAGTTTCGAGTGTATATGAATGGAAAAAAGAATATATGAATGAATTAAACATAAAACATTCAAGGTTATAAAAACATGATCTTTCTACATCAAATAATTTATGAATGAATGGCAACTGTTTTTCTCCTATGTTTTGTTTTTTTGGTAATGAAAATATTTCCTTCTGCTGATAACACATTTTATATTAATATATAAAAAAGTCATCCCAGTACTTAAAGGAATTAATGACATCACCTATTGAAAATTTGATTTGATCTAGTTTTCCATAGTCTTGCAAACATATGTTTTGATGCATTCCTGGCATAGCTAAAGAGTGATGTAGTGGATTGAACGATTCCACATCCTGTAAATATGTTGATGCAAAATTTGCTGAATGCAGCTGTAAAGTTGACCGAATGCAACACAATTTAGTCAGCTTTTCGAACATTTTTTTTCTAGATAACATTAAAGTGATCATTTCAGCACGAATTTCTTTTAGAACATACAAAAATAACGTTTTACTGAAATTTTCAAAATAATATTTTTTTCTCTTCATGTGATGCGTATATTTCACTGGAATAGGCAGCATGCTTTTTGTGTGAACACAGACAACCTATGTTTGATAGTTTAATAATATTTATCACCAGTTTCCTGTGGTACAATGGGTGCATTCGCAATCTTAACAATATATTTTTTTGTATGTGTGTATGTCACAAAAGAGAAAGCCTACAGAAGCAGGATCGTTTTATCACCTTCATAGACCCTAGGCACTTTTATTTTTAGGAGCTCCTGTCCAGAATTTTTTGCACTTTATACTGAGTATCCCATAATTAAATACCAACATTTGTTTTTATTTATAAGTTTTTAATTTTTAATTTTTCACATTATTAAAAAGCAACTTCCAAAGTTAATCTGTTATCAAAATTTATCAAAAACTTTGTTGGCCTTTTGTGGGTTTGTTTGTAGGTTCTAAATAGTTTGTAGGCCCTAGGCATGCTTGGCCTAATGGATAAGATGGTCCTGTACAGAAAAGGTGAATAAAACTTCAGGAGTAAAGAGACATGCATAATTTGAAATAGCAACAGTTTAAGACAAAAAGCAAAGACCTTTCTGACCCTTTCATTGGGTCTTTAAGAGGGAGAGACAGAAAAAAGAGAGGGAAAGCTCCCCCCCCATGCTTTTGCATGGGTTTATCAGCATCTTAATATAATTTGTATGTCACCAAGGGGAAAGCTGACAGAGGGGAAATAAACAGTTAGTGAACACCAGGGCTTTGGAGTGGATCCAATTGCCTGGAGTTGGAGCGAAGCCGGAGAAACGAAAATTTTAGTTGCTCCACTGCTTTCTGCGGTTTTTTCCAAGTATTATTATCATAACTTGACCAACTTGTGGCTAGGTTTGCACCCCTGAAAGGCTTCCAGCCCAGGTCCTGGGAACCAAAGTAACCGGAGCCACCTGACCAAAAGAAGAAATTAGAGGGGGTGAGAGGGAGGTGTAGGGAGTGAATTATTACTAGGAACGGCACAACGCAATGCGAATGCCACAAATTCAAGCTGAAGAACAAGTGTAAACAGAAATTTTTATTTGATTAACCAAGAAAATTGTTGGCACGAAGGATGGACCAACACGTATTTGACAACAGCGCGCACATTTGGATATAGGTATCTGGAATGTTAAGTCACTGCGTGATAAAGAACCTGAACTGGAGAAGGAGGCCGCTAAATATCGACTAGACATAGTTGGCGTTTCCGAAACCAAACTAAGGGGAAAGGGCATGCAGAACCTCGACCAGGGGTGGAAACTCTTCTACTACGGAGTTGGCCCTGCTGATTGAGCACATGCGGGAGTGGGGATACTCACAAGCCCCCGGATGGCTGATCGAATGGGTGCTTGATGTGAATGGAAGTGATTGAATGGGTGCCGAGAAGTGAGAGGGTGGCAGTGCTCAGTCTCAGGGTTGGGAGCGTAGCCTTGGCTTTAGTTCAGGTTTATGCACCGAACAGTGAGCAGGAATACCCTGCTTTCCTGGATGAGGTGGAACAGGCATTGGAAACATTGCCATTCACTGATTCTATACTACTTCTCGGGGACTTCAATGCTCATGAGGGGGTCGATGACTTGACGTGGAGGGGCGTGATTGGAAGGAAAGGCGATGCTCAACTCAATGCCCAAAACCACGGTAGGCTGCTCTTTGATTTTGGTTCTCTGAGCGGCCTGTCAATTATAAACACCTTTTTCCATCACCGGGACATACACAAGTACACATGGCAACGTAAGTCTTGTGGCCAGAGGTCATTGATCGATTTCTTTATCGCATCAGCTGACCTGAGGCCCCTGTGTGATGGATGTTCGAGTAAAGAGAGGAGCTGAGCTGTCAACTGTTCACCACCTTGTTGTCTGCAGGCTGAAAATTCGACAAGCGACTAATCCCACCACCAAAGTACATAGTATAGATACAAAGTATCCGCTTTTCGGATAAAGTGGGAAAAGTTGCAAGACAAGATTGTAGCTAAGAACTTTGCAGACAGCATGGACCTGAAGTTCTCAAGTCATGGGAGAACTTCAGTGTAGCACTGGAAGACGATTTCAGGAATGCTCCCAAAGTATTCTGGCAAACCATCCGCCGCCTCAAATCTGGCCAGGTGATTCCTGTGAAGTCTATTAAGGACAAGCAGGGTGATATCCTGACCAGGAAGGGGCTATCCTCCAACGATAGAGGGAATACTTTGAGGAGTTGCTCAACCCTGTCAGGCATGGTAATCAGAGCTTGGAGCTGCATTTTGGGGCGGAGAATAGTCTTTCGCTGGCGGAGGTGAGAGGTGCTGTAAAGTCCCATAAACCAGGCAGTCACTGGCATTGATGAAATTCAGCCAGAAATGCTCAAGGCTCTGGGTGACGGAGGCTCACGTTGGTTGACACGAGTTTTCAGAGTTGCCTGGCAGGCTGAACGAGTTCCTTTGGACTGGCAAACTGGAGTGATGGTCTCAATCTTTAAGAAAGGTGACCAGAGGTTGTGTCGCAACTATCGGGGCATCACTCTCCTCAGCCTTCCTGGGAATACCTATGCCTAGGTTCTCCAGAGCAGACTGACTGAAGTTGTCGATTACCAGATACAGGACGAGCAGTGTGGATTTCGTAGAGGTCGAGGAACAACCGACCAGCTTTTTATCCTGCAGCAGATTATTGAGAAAGCTTGGGAAGTGGCCAAACCAGTCTACACTTTATTTGTGGACCTGGAGAAGGCCTATGATCGGGTTAACCGTGGTCTGATGTGGAAGGTGCTCAAGGAGTACAGGGTGGATGACCAACTTGTTGGAGCAATCTCGTTCCTGTACACCGACAGCAAGAGTTGTGTTCGGGTAGGCGGGCATAGATCAGAGCCGTTCGATGTGGGTGCTGGACTTCGCCAAGGGTGCGTACTGTCACCTATCCTGTTCATCATATATATGGACAGGATAGTCAGACTCAGCTTAGGCAGTGAGAGTGTCATAATTGGAAACGTGTGTCAGTCACTTGCTTTTTGCAGATGACCTAGCAATACTGGCATTCTCCCAGTCTGATCTACAACACGCACTGAACAGATTTGCGCTCGACTGTGAATCGGCCTCTATGAAAATCAACACTACTAAGACCGAGACACTCGTCTCTCGAAAATTGGAACAATGCACCCTGCATGTTAGTGGGGCCTTGTTGTTCATGGTGGAGAAGTTCAAGTACCTCGGGGTATCGTTCTCGAGTGATGGAAAAGTGGAAGGGAAAATCGATAGATGAATCAGGGCGGCTGGTGCAGTAATGCATCAGCTGTATCGAGGAGTCATTTGTAAGTGGGAGTTAAGCAAGAAGGCAAATCTTTTCGTTTTCAATTTGATCTTCCGCCTTACCCTCACCTATGGTCATGAACTCTGGGTAATGACCGAAAGAACGAGATCGCGGGTGCAAGCGGCCGAGATGAAGTTCCTTTGACGGGTTGCAGGATGCACTCTGCTCGACAAAGTGCTAAGTTCTGTGATTCGAGAAAGCCTCAACGTTGAACCGCTACTTCTCTGGATAGAGAGATCTCAAATGAGATGGCTCGGGTATGTCTTGAGAATGCCTCGGGAAAGACTGGCCTACCGGATTTGGGACACACATTCAGTCGACAAAAGGCTTAGAGGGAGACCACGCATCAGATGGCAAGACCAGCTCTTCAAAGTTTGTGAGAGGGTCTCTCTCAACAGCTAGGTCGATGTTTGTGCTGCGGATGAGATGGCGGTCTGTGCTGCGTGGGCTTGCCCACCGCGACCCCGGCGAGCTGCCGGGATTAGCGGGCCGGATGATGACAAAATGTGCGAATTTGTTGAAGACATCATTCTGGTTTTTCGTGCATGTTTCGGACAATGGGAAAAAAAAACCCTTTCCATCAAAAAGTTGAAGCCATGACGGAGTGGCAAAATCAAACCGGGAATCAAGTTTTTAAAAGCCACCAACAAGCCAGATATGACGTTACATTTCCTCATATACCTCATGGAAGCAGGCTATTTATTCTTCATGAGGTTTCTGCGGAAATGTTTCGAAGAACTGGTCAACAAATTATCCAATTCCCAAAACACTGAAATGAAACCTACAGCTGCCAGAACATTAAGTCAGGATGAACACTATGCACTAAGCTACGTTGGAGACTACATAATTCAATCTATTAAAAAAATTTTTACGAAGGAAACCAACTCCCCAAATTGCCTGCTGTTTGGAAAAGTTAAAAACTTTTACATAAGACAAGCCATCTTCCTGTGCTTCAACTGCATGGATCATGAAGCAGTCCAGAGGGAGATTATTGATGCCATCAGATTCATTTTTTACATTTTTAAAAGAACTGGATTCCTTACTACAACAACATTTTCCAACCAACAGGTCAAATATTCAACGAACATCAATTTCAGCAGTACTAGCAATTATACATTTGTCGAATGAAATTCTCCAACGCTGAGATTCAATTTTCCAAATAGCCAACAAAATAATTCTCTAACCATTTCAAACGCGGATCTTCAATGGAAGTGTAGGGCTGCAAATTTACTACATTTTGACTCCGATAACCATCGCGGAAACGTTTCACGTTTAGACAATCAAAAAATTTGTTTATGAGACGAAAAAAAACACCTGTTTTCTCACTGTTTGGGATTTTTAAAAACTCCATAGCATTGGCCATCGAATCGCCCAATACTTGGACTGCAAGTTTAATTTTCATGCAACTAAAAGAGTTTAAAAAAATATGATCAGCTGATATTTTCGGTAAAATCTTCCACATATTTTGTTTTTGACGATTCCACACGGCCAACACATGCTGCCAAGAAATGGGCTTTCCGTTATTCCACATGGCTCGTGTTTTGGTTAGTCCATGAATTGGCAACAAATTTCGTGCAGTTTTCATCAAATGAGGAGGGTCTGAAATGAAGAAAACTGGCTGATCATCTTCTTCACTAGGAAAATTCAGAGCTTGGTAAGGGGACATTTTTTTATGCATAGTGAAGAATTTTCGGTTTTGTGCAGCTCTATCACACACTACCACCAATACCTTCAAACCAGTTCATTGAATTAAATCAATGGCCTCCCACACTATAGGATAAAGCTGTCCAGCTTTCATTCTATTTGATGGCAAAAACCCAATAGGCATCAGCAAGTTGGTAGTGAGGCCTCTGACCATAAGAATCAAAATATGAGTGGCACTATTTTCTTTCTGGGTTGAATTTTCATCTAATCGGGTTAATGAATTCCCCACTTCATTCAAATCAACAAAACCAATGATTTCTCCTGTTGATGGATCATATACAAAATCAGACTTGATATGAATTTCATCTAAAATCAGCGAGACAAATGTTTGCCACTTTTCTTGACACCTTGCTTTACATTGGATGGCTAGATCATCAAGAAATAATGTTTGAAAGCCTGAGCTGATTTTAGAGAAATGAGAATAATCAAACTATGTTCTTGTTGAAGGCAATTGAATGAAACCACTAACCCCAAGAGTTCTGTAGGCACCAGGAGATTTCATCATTATAGAAAGGCACCAACATATGATGACAGGATGCCAATGGCGACCTGCTGGTGATTTGGCTTTTGCTGCTTTAAGTTGTTCCTTCCAAAACAGCGATTGAAAAGGCGTAAAGGATAATGTTTTTGGTTGCAATATGTTCTCCATCATTGTTAAAAATTCATTGTTTTGTTCTTCAGTGCATTCAACAGAATCTTTCTTTATAATATTTTGTATTTTTGCTTTTAGTCGCTGGTTTTCATTTTTTAGCTTCACTGATTGCTGGCTTAAGTTTTTCAATCTTAACAATCTTTCGCTGAAGTCCAATTTAGAAAAAGGAGCTGATGATGATGCATTGGTTACATCTGATTTGCTGTTTGTTTTTTTATAAAGAGAAGCTCTCTCAGAAGCACTTTGTTTGCAGCATTCAGAACACCGAATTCTTGTTTTCAGCAAAAAATTACAGTCTTTGGCTCTTATGGTTGAAGCATATTGGAATTTGTCAATTGAAAGCCCACAAAAATCGCCTTCCAAAAATGCCGATGTCACATATGACATATGTTTGAAATGATCGATGTAGTCACTTTCAAAAGATCCACAACATACTTCCAGAAAATCGACATCTTTAACCAGTGACAAAAGTTTGAGTGCAGTTAACTTGGCATCAGTGCTGTACTCTAAAATAGGCACAGTAATATCGAGATGTGGAAGTGAAACGAGTCTGTTGTGCACTGCGATGGTGATTTTTAAATTGCTGTCAACAGCAACAACTTTTTGAATAATTGGGATTACATCAGAACTGACTTTCACAATGTGCAAGGTATTGACCAATGTCAAAATAGACCAAGATTGTGGTAGGTCACTTGTTGCCAGATGGTCTCTTATGTTTCCAAGATCAGAAATGAAATATTTATGTTCATCCAAATTGACGACACACTGAAATAACAAACAAAAGTTGTGATAATCACCTAGCACAGAGCATTAATTGATTTTTCTTACAAGTAGAACATTTTACCTGTTCAATCGAGCATGGTAATGATGTGGGAAGCATTGAGACATCAGCATCAGCACTTGTAAAAGGGAGAGGTGGAGTTTGTATCACTTCTCCAACGACAGGCATCTCAAAAGTTTCTTGCTAAATAATAGAATTCGTAATCCTATGCTTAATCCTATAGTGTAAATACATATGCACTAATAATATTTGCCAACTCTGCGTACTGTTGAAGTGGCATCCTGTAAACTTTTGAATAACTTGTTTTGCTGAACCCTTTCTATCCATCTTTTACGATGGTATTTTCACCCACAGTGTGATTTTTTCCCCAGCATCTTTCCAGGTTAAAAATGAGATGCAAGACACTGCATTTATAAAAAAAAATTTGACTTCCATGTTGTGCATATTGATGAAATTATTAATAATTAAATACTCATTGTCAGTCAAATGTAAATGCACAGTGAAATAGCACAGTACCTTTTCTTTAATGAACAACTCTTCAATAAAACATTTATGAGCTCAAAAAAATGAAGATATGTTTCTACGGTACCATTCAAGTTGATCCTGCATGTTTGGTTCGAAAAAAAAACATTAGCCTCCATGTCGGCGATGTCGGGTATATTGTTGTGAACTGTTGGTGGCTAAGGAATGATTACATACCAATTTAAATATATCCAAAATGTAGCTCAGTTGTTACTCTTTCAAAAAAAGAAAGGTATCTGAGCTTCCTATATGAAAATGAACTCATTTATTGAGGGTATCAAACCACCCAGTCGAGTGTTTAAATCCAACGAGAAATAAAAATGGCTGACTGCTTGACTTTTTTTTCACTTTGAATCTGAAATCTCCTGAAATCACGTGTATCCAACATATATGTAACAGAACGTGTACTAAACCGTCGTGACTTGTTACTCCTCTTACCTTCTACCTCCATGTATAAGTACTGTAATGTATGTATGTATGTTTATATGTATAACAATACCTGATTTGGCTTCACAATGCTTGAATTGAAGTACTGTATGTGATCGTTAGCATCTGAGAGAAACTCCTCATTTACGTGACATTTTCTCTAAATTGACATGACAATTGATCTGTCAAAATTTAATAGAATTAAATACATTGTGGACTGTCCATGCTTCAAATTTCTGCTTTCTGGGATATCTGGAAGTTGGTCAAAATATACTGCAAGAATGCTGTGTGCTGTGTGCGTGCGCATGCATTGCACACACACACACACAAACACATCCATGCGTGCATGCATGTGCACGTGCATACACCCATCCACAAACACATCCATGCGTGCATGCATGTGCACGTGCATACACCCATCCACATCTTGGGGGAGGGGGTCCACTGGTACTATTTTATTGACTTTGAAATGCAATTTAAAGGTTGGATCGTTTTTAAATCTATACTATGAGTCGTAGGTGCCAGCTGCCAAGTCATATTTAGAAAGTTGTAGGCAATAAGTCTAGTCCATTTAGTCAGAATCCACTGTCGTTTCATTCATTTTCAACAATCCAACTGAGAAAATATTATTCGGCAATAGTGAAAACACCGCACCATGCTGCTGCTGCAGCAGCTTCACTGAATATCACTCTTGCTATGCAGTTGAATTATGCAAAGTTAATTTCATCGAGCCAACAAGAAATCAGTGACTTATGATTCACGACAGCGCAGTTCACATGGTGATGGTGAGCATGCTAAACATAATTTGTGTAGCAATTTGGTGTTCAGTCATAATGCTGATTAACAGATGCTTAGATAAAGGTAGATGAGCATAAGAGATGGTGATGGTGAGCATTATGTTCATTAGATGAACATAAAGTCATTCATATGTGAATTTTGTGATGATTTTTTTACATGGTTGAATAGTATCGTAATTCGTAATACAAGTGCAAGATCTAATGAGATACAGGTGGCTTACCTGAATGCTTTTAAACTTTAAATGTTAATTAGCTAGAGAGTAGGCTACATGAAGAAAACTTGGCAGTTTCACTGGTGTTGGAAACAGGTACAGTACAACTATGAAAAGATGAATGAATGATATGATTGAAATCTTGGGCATTAAATACAAGGCTAGTAGTACAAGGCTACATGAACATGAGATGTTCAGATGTGATGAATGTCAGAATTATCATGAAAAAAATGTAGTACTATGCTTTTCAATTATCAGCCACCTTGTAATGTTTAATTTTATGGTGACATTTTCTGTTAGTGTTATGATACTATTATTTATGGTAAGTACTAGTTACTAGTAAGTAATCCGTCAAAAATGACTGGAAAGTTTCCACATTATGAATTCATTGCTTTATCTCATGTTGCTTCGCAACATAAGATTACGTTTGACAGTTTAACGTATTTTATGACATGACTCACTTTCTTTGCAAGGTCGCCTTGGGGCAGTGTTTCAAAAGACATTATTTAAGTGTCATGTGATGCTTTGTCATATGACTATGTACTTGTTTTGCCAATGGCACGCCAATAAAGAACTGATGCTAAGATTTTTATCGTTTTATTATATAAGATGGTGAGTGGGTTACATTAAAGCAGTGTTTTCCAATTATATTTAGTGCCGGAACTCTTTTATATTTTGTACAATAATACGGAACCCCTCCAATAATTGAAGCACACAAATAATGCGCCGCAGGCGAAAATTTTTCCGGGTTCAATTTTAGTACATTTAAAATTGAAGATATGGTATAACACT
>JAQIWH010003387.1:0-20193 GCA_034695005.1 Cryptops parisi | reverse complement strand
ATTTCTGATTTAAATAAAGTCTTGAGGGCCAAATGACATAGCTGTAAAAGCCAGTCGGTGCCCTCGTTAAACCCCAAGTACCTACCTTCAAATGGAGACTAAACTAACTAAAAGAAATGGAAATCCTGCAAAAGAGCTAGCTCCCAGCGGAGTGAGTGGGTCGTCTCTTTAGTATCTAAGTCCGTCCGTCCGTCCGACTATGGCGGGCAGAGATACTAACTACATTACTGTAGTAATATAGTATCTCTGGACCATGGTCGGTCGGTAGGTAAGGTGCACGGGAGATAAATAAGCCGCTCATCAGCAGGCTTTTCACGTTGAAATAGCACTCTTTACATAGGACATGGATGATGATGCCTTTGCATGCCATTCAAAATCCGAGCTGTTGGTTGCAGTGAAGCAAGTATTACATCGACTAGTAATACAATAGAAACACAAGTCAGAATCTCCAATATAAGAGAACACTGGACTAAAATTTGCATCACGATTTTTGACTCTTGAGATGGGTTTGGTTAAAAAAGGAAAACATTTGTGGTGAGGAAGCGATGGGGCCAGCAAAAAGTAGTGGGGTGGCAAGAACAAATATCACCCCTCCAGCTGTTACTAGCAACTTGAAACGACGGACAATACAATGCCCATCTGCGGATTAGACTCCACGAGTGGAATTGGAAAAAATTCATAACATCGACAACGATGTTGGAAGAAACTTCACCTTGGATTGACAAGTTTCCATTTTTATTATTTTTATTTTTAGGAGAAAATTACCCTCGGCACAGTGATGACGATTGGGATCCTCTTCACACCCATGTGGGTGATGGCTCATCTGACGGATTACCAGAAAAAACCCACGGAATGATGGAACAGCTTTTTCGTCCCGCGCCCTAGCAGTGCGACCCCACGCGTCGGGACGATGCAGTGGAAACTTGACATTCGTTAAATCGTAGTCACTCCAGGAATTCATTTGCTTGCCCATGGCACAAACTTTTTAATTGTACTCGCAATTACACTGTTAAAAAGGATTTTCAGAATAGGTCTGTCTAGTCTCTTGTTGTATAAAAGGAGAAACGTTATAAATAAATAAGTAGATAGAACAAGTTTGGCTTTCGATGTTGAATTGAAATCACTTAAGAATTTCCTTAAACACTCGTCGGCAAAGATGGTGCATGGAATGTTGAATTGGTTAAAATGACATGATACACATATGGGGTGGAAGGAATGGACCTCTCCACCTATCGCTACATGGCTGGCCGTGTTGAAGGCAGGATCGCACCAGCATCATACTTTGCCAATCCTGTGCACCGACCATGATCGGAAAAGTTTCATGGCACCTCCAGCTTTCTTGTCGATGGGCTTTCCGTGAGAGAGTTCGATTTCGAGTTTTGCACCGTTAGACAGCGTGAACCATTCCCGAACCTCTGCAGTCTCCGCCGTGCAATCTGACGAGTTGAAAAAGAAAATGAGTGTCGAGTTAGGCTTCTCAAAGTTCGTGAAACGACAATGTACCAGCCGTGTGGATCAACCTGCACTTGCCAACGACAGGAGCACATACAGACCTCCAGTTGGGGGGTTTACATACCCCTAAAAACAATTATCGATACATAGGATCAGTATAAGTACATCTTTTACATAGATATAAAACATTTATAATATAAATCCCAATTACAATAGGATTTGGAAAACTTGTCAAAAAGCTTCCAGAATTTTATCAAGCATTTTTAGGTCGAGTAGTATTTATCAGGGAGTGGGATCATAATCACCATTCTGTATATGCGTAAAGAAACAGGAGTGGACTCCGTGTCGTTTCTCGAACATAAGCTTTCCCCAATTGCAATTGAACATCCTCTCTTAGGTGTGAAAACTTGCTCACCTGGAAAAACCTCCCCAAGAGCAATGGTTTTTGTAGCAATCGTTTCTTTTTTCTCCGTTCGCACATCAAACGTTAGTCCAGCCGTGTGCAAAACACCACTGGTACCGTCAACCTGAAAGCATGGTTAAAAATTGCTCGGAATGACAGTTCGTGACAATTGCTTCGTGATCGAGAAAAGCCCCTCTACCTGAAATTCTGCATCAAAGTGGGGATTGATGGAAGTTGGCACAGATGCCGATTTACACACCGTTTTTCCCGTGGTCGACTTGGAACGTTTGTCAAAAGTCCTATCAGTAAAAAAAAAGTGAGCCGCTTCAAAGAGCACGGAAAAGGTTTCCGGAAGAATCGAACAAGTCACCTGACAAGTTTCACCCGGCAATAAACCAGAGTCTGGTTCGCTTTGAAACCAACTCCTTGAATAATTTTTCCTTGTAGGTTGTAATAGCGAGTTTTCGTATCAGCCGCATCTATGTCTGTGACAAAAGGCGACGGTTAAGCCAACGAGAAGAGATTAGCATGTGAAAATGGTAGTTCCTTACCGATGGACACCGGAACGAGGGTGGAAATGTCTGGCTGAGATTTGGTTTGCACTAAACTGCAATTTGACAAACAAAAACCGTTAGCAAACACACAACCCAATTCATTTGTTGGTTTGTTCAAAATTAATTTTCTTGTCCACGATCAAAGGTGCATCGACTGCTGATCAAACTCCTAGGAACTCTTCCAGAAATGCAATACCGCCATGCTTTGTCTTACTTTCATCCTAGAGCCCAGGATTTAGGACAAATCAATGGCCACCGTTTGGCAAATGAGCAAAACCATATGCCTCTCACAACTTGAGTGGTTGACTGTATCCAACAGACTGGTGGTACGATACAGGAGTGAAAGATGAAAGCACAATCACCTGTCATATGTGCCAAGTACATGAGAAGAATCTTGAGGTTCAACTGTCACACGCTCCTGAAGTGCTTTAGCTTTGTTTTCGTGAACATTCACTTCTGATCTGAAGCGCCTCAAGGGGTGTGTCAGTCCGTGTTTTACCTTGGAAAAAAATAAAGGCTTTAGGTAGAGCAGACTCTTGTCAATCCTGCCCCCTCAATTATCCAGTATCCTGCAGCAATGTCAAATTTACTGAAGGGGGTTACAGCACTGATATCAGTCAATGGGACAGTATAATAAATAGCATAGAATAGAGGTAGAACGTACGTACCATGCATGTATACAGGGGGGGGGGGGGGCTACTTCTTAAAAATGACCCAGCGTGAATTTTTAGAGTGATTTTGCATGATGTTAGCAGAAAAATACAAACACTATATGAAATTCCAATTAAAGTTCTTTCCAATGATGTATGTATATGATAATTTCCAATGATATAATTTTGAACTACCGATATATCAATAATTTCATGCGTGACCCCCTCCAAAATGGAAGCTTGCATCAGTACCGATTGTGTTTTTCTTTACGCGTTTCTTATTTACAGTTTGTTAAACACTACCTACATGAGTTTGATAAAGAATTTAACTAAAGTCTTTTATGCACCCCTTTGTGCAAGGGATAGCAAGTCTACTGTATTGGGAAGGGCTGAAATCTTGCAACGTACAAAATCGACATAGTGTTTTTTTTTTTAATGGTTCCTATTGAATGATCGAATGAAAGCAACACAATTTTAAAAGCTTCACAAGCTATTCGACAAACACGTTGTACCATGGAATCAATAATTAGCACGTGTTCATATTTCACTACTTGTGAAATTGTAAAATTAACAGAGCAACTTGTCAATCTGCCAATTCTTATTTTCGTAACTAGTAAACATTTACAGCAAAGCAAGCGAGACGCTTGGCAATTTTATGCCACGTTTCTTTATCGGCTAACCCCAAGCATGACAACTCCATTGAACAATCTCAATACTACAAAGTTGGCACGCATAATCGTCAAGAATTTTACAAATAATGTAATTTAGCAATGTGTGGATCATATGAGTGAAAATCGACTCTTATGAATGATCCATGGAGAAGCCAACTCGGTTGCAAGATAATAAATACTACTCCTTCATCCTCAAAGACAGACATGTCGATGAACCATTCACCTTTTGTTTCATTGACCGAATGCTCGAATATTCGGCAGCGGAACGCAAACTGGTATTTTTCACATTTTCACATTTTGGAGGACCCGCCGATGACTCGGAGACGTTGATCGATTCGCTGGGAAGCGACAACTGGGTGATGGTCGCAATGCTGTCAGTGACGGTCAACCCAGTATGAGAGCTAGCACTGACCAAGGACTCCATTGCCTAGGTAAAAGTTGGAACGAACACGAGTTAAAAAACCATTTCTTACGAGCATCGAACAAAGCATCGAGTTAACGTTTCACCTTCGCCGATGGAGGATTATCACTCACTGGTGATTTGGTGACGGTCTCTTTCGCATCGATGGGTTGCTTGTCCAAGTATTTCTTTTCTTGGGCATCTTTCATAAGTGGAACGATCGGAGTAGGCACTGCAATTGGCATTTTTCGGCGTGTCACTGGTGAGTTTGGGTTGAAATTCAACTCGATAGAAGAAGCGCAAGTAGTAGGTGCCAATCCAGGTGAACCTGCGGGGCTTCCCATCATCTAAAGCACAAGGTGGACAAATTGACAAGCTTGCCAAGTGGTTCTTCTGCCAAACGTTTCATCGATCAATTTGCATTCAAACTCGAATTTGTAAAAATAATTTGTTGGTACGGGATGAGGAAGAAAAACGTTTATTCACAAAGGTAGACGTTAGAATTGCCATGTTGGTTAGCACGAAAGAAAACTTTGTTAAATGTGAGAAAAGATGTTTTGCTTGCAAATTAGCCATGCTGACCAACTCAATGCTGTTAGATAGATCTTAACAAGACGTCAACGGCAAGCATCTCCATTGGCTAAACACCACTGGGCCATTCATCACCAGCTGCATCGTTAGTCCATATGACAAATAGAAACCAGCACCTGCGATAGCCGAGCTCATGCAATCTGGATGGTTCACGGACCGCAATCAGCAATCGAAACGTCGGTCGACAGCGTTGGTTTCACTACCTCAACTTTTAGCTAAAAAAAAAGCTACTTCCAGCTGTTTGATCCCATCCTCCACCAAAATGGGGTTTGGAATACAAAACCAAACCAAAATTCCCCACGTTCTAGACACCGCAAGCAATACACAGATGAGTGTTACAATCGACCTCATAAAAATACAACTGGCTACGTATAGATTCTAATGATCATTATTATTACAATCCTAAAGGATCAAAAATAACTACAAACAGAAAATCAGGCATGTAGAAGATGAATAAAAACTTGTTTCTTGAACAATGTGAAATGTTTAACAAAAGGCACAGAACCTCCTTCATTAAAAACTGCCAACTGCCATTATAATTCTTGCATAGAAAATGAGTTACCAGTAACGTATGTAGGCAATATCCATAGCGAGAGAGGTATGGATGCACGTTTGAAAAAGTAGCCAAAACGAGAAAGTAAAACCGATGCAACTACGACAGCACTGGCTAACCAAATTCTCAGTTACCTGCTCGATTTTAACGGGATCAATGGAATCGGAATCTTGAGACTAGAGATGAACGAAAAATGAAAAGTATAATATCCCTCCCAGCATAGGTTGTGGCTGCTGCGATCAACTTGCAAATTGAAATGTATAAATTAAAAAAACAAAAGAACAATGCCAACCAACAATGCCATTTTGCAGTAGACATACAACTTAAGAAAAATAACAATAAAGGGTGATTTACCAAAAAACAAAAACAAAAAAATCTTGGCAAAACTAAAAACAAAAGAAGGAAAGCACTTTCTGATTGTACAATAATAATTCCAATGGACAATAGGAATTAGGCGGCAATCCGAGCATCGTCCAATCTCACCTCAAAGTCTTCAGAGATGATCTTTATTTTCAGTTCTAGTTCCCCACTCTCCGTCTCTTGCAACGCAAACCAATCTGCCAGTTCCTTGAAACACAACACCCCATGAACATAAACAAAGGGCTACCGGCATCCAAGTTGTCTCTTTCTTTCTTTCTTCGACATACATACCTTGGATGAATATCGACGAATCTCATTCAGCGTTAACGTGACGCTCCCCATAAAGTCCCGCATGCCCAGTGGATCCCTGTCCCACATGATCTGAGAGAAATAAAAATTCTTTCACCACCAGCAGCAGCAGCAGCAGCAGCAGCAGCAGCAACAGCAACAGCAGCCCCCCCCCCCAAAGCAATGACTAAGCCACGAAAAAAATTGGCCTTTACCACCGAAAGTTTGTCCGTCGATTTGGGAAGCTGCATGGTAACAGATTCGTCCCACACAGGATGAAGAGTTTTCTTTTTGCAACTGGTTTTAAATTTGCATTCGTTGTTGATTTTCACCTCGCAGTAGGGATCACTGAAACCTTTAAGAATGGCAACTTAGGAGATATTCTTTACGTTGGGATGTAGAAATTCATTCATCAAAGTGATCTCGGTCTGATGCGTCTCGATTTTTTTCAGTGTTCCATGCTCACACTAAATGTTATTAAGCAACGTGGATGTCATGACTCGTGTCAATCGCTCGATTCTTTCTAGAGACATGTACTGTTTTCATAGGCGTGCGTGCAGGGTGTGCAACTGCACACTCTAGTCAGAAAGTATCGCTGCCATATGGTCAAAAGCGATGTAATATCGAAAAACTATCGGTACTATCGGTACTTTTTAGCTTTCATACCTTTACCATAGAACTTTCAACAACTATCAAAGCCTCTCTTCGCCCCCAATAAACTACTTTTGGGCCAGCTAACATACTGGCTATTAAATATATCAACACAAAAAATGTAACTATGAAAATAACGATATCCCATCCTTATGAAACAAGCTGCACACGCCTATGACTGTTTTGTTTGCATAAGGTTGTCACACAGAACTTTTCACCCTTCGTTCATCTAGTTACCATTGAGATCCTTAGCTACCAAATTACGTGCCTTGACGACAGTCAGTTCCATCAAACCAGAACCTGTAAACAAACGTTTTAACGAGTTGAACTTTTCCAAACACTGCATTTTGATGAGATTGCTGCCTTTAAAAACCAAATCGGGTGTGCCTACCGCTGGAAAGAATGTCTCCGAAATCCACACTTCCAGACGCATCGGAATCTTTGGTGTTGGTCAGCAACATTTTCTGTAAACGAAGAAACGAAATTGTTGATAATCTCGAGAGCATTTATCAACAACCGTAGCAAGAATGACTAAAATTAGGTGACCCATCAAGATAGCCTTAAAATTAGTCTATTGGTGATAATAAGAAGCCATCAACGATAATAATAAGAATAATCCAATTGGAATCCAAAATACACAATAAATAGGCTCTTTTTGTATTGAAACCGTTATCAACTGTATGGCCGAGGTGTTTGACCACCTCGCACGAGAGCAAAAAATCCAAGAAAGAAAATCACCACCAACCGCTGTTTGCATGAAATTGCTGGTCGTTGCTCGTCTCATTTTGAATGGGTGACTTTCGTCCTCTTCGTGTTCATTTTTGATCGGAAAACTGAGCTGGGTAAAGTCTGAGAAGCACTCTTCGGTTACTGGTATGCAAGTAAAACTACTACGGCTCTATCAAAACCACTTGTTACTTTACGATACCTGACTCTGCCACCGAAGAAATGGCACGGAACACGACCGAGACGGTGATAGTGCCTATGTCCTTGCTGTCCGAAATGGTGTTGGACATGTTGAAAGTCAGTGGAATTTTTCTTTTCCAGACGTGTGTTTCGTTCTGCAAAATGGACAAACCACTGCTCGAGTCTATCTCAACTGATCAGCGCCAAAAAAAAGGCGAGATCGGTCACCTGACACATGACGAAGCTTCCTAGACCCAACAAATCGGCATCGGACATTTTGTTAACGTCCCAGCTGCAAACCGCAAAGGATACAACCGTCTGCAACAAAAACACGGTGTCGTGATTTCACAAAACAAAGGATCGAGCCAAGAATTTTAATGAAGCACACGTTTCACCTGTAAGTAGTCAGACACGAGAAATTCGATGGAAGCCTCCCAATTGGGGTTCGTGGAATGACAAACATAATGAGTTGTCTTCAGCTGAAAAGAGGATATATCGACAACGTTAGACTGAAATTCGATTGTAACGTAAAGACATTTAAACACCATTGTATCAGCTCTGGCAAAACAACCATCTACTACAGCCACAAGACTAACATGACACAATCGCTGGCTGCTGCGTCAAACGGCATCACACCCTTCTCGTTCGAATCAGCCTGACGAGCAGCATTTTTCGGCTCATTTCCCTCCCCACGTTCTCATCGACGCATGGTGATCGTTTGACCGATGACTCAAAAGTCGATTGTTTAGAAATGCCTGGTCGAAAAACGCTGTTCGTACGCAACATGACTACCCTATTTCTGATAAATGCAAGATGGCTTACGCGAAATACGACAAAACGTCCCCAATACGACAAAGACCGGTCTATCGATCCAGCGTGCCGAAGAGCACTGCAATGACGATCTCATCCCGAGAGAAGAAAGTAGGTGAAGCTCGGTTGATGGACGACAAGCAACGTGAAGGGAACTATGAAAGGGAAACTGTGCAAACGGTGGATAGAAAGGTGCACCTGACGAGAAAGAGATAGAGAGAGAAAGATACCAACAGAGATGACATCGATATGGGTAGGAACGCAAAAAAGTCAAATGCCAATCAAACCATGTATTGGGGTGGACTGACCAAGCTTGAAAGATTCGAACAATAAAAAGGGCGATTAAAAACAAGTAGTAAGGAAAAACTTAAATGAACCAACTTGGCTTACTTCATTTATGCTGACAGAAATGGATGTTTTATGTGTTTTTGTCATTTTCCTTTGTCTGTGTTGGCTCTGTGGCATTGGCTTGAAAAGCCTCTTGGAAGAGGTGAAACGTTAGTTGCACTAGTTCTACCTGTCAGCATAAGTTCATTTAAGGTTTTCTTAATTTAGTCCCTGATAAACATCATGTTTATCAGGGTAAAGATGGAAAATGTTGATAAGATACGCAAACTCAACTCCACGGCCATCACACTTTACAAAACCAGAAATTAATAAATAATAATGTTGGTCTAGTTCATATCGAGCAAAATGAGCACGATGCAACTACAACCATTCACTTGCGTGAGTGAGGGTGAACACTTTCCCTACTAAGAATTGAAAAAGAAAACGTAGACAACCACAACACAATGAGGCATCGAAATGTTGCATTTTCCATTGTGACGTAGTTGACGTCCAAACAGTGCATAGGAATTCACCTGAAATTTTATGATGAATATGTCTAAAAATTACATCGTTTTCGTGGCAAATTAAGCTCCAAATGAGTGAGACTTTAGACCCAAAAAAATGAGCCAGTTTTGCCCCTTAGGTTCATGAAACTATCCAGGGGTAGGGTAAACCCACTAAACCATCCCCATAAATCCACAACTAGGATTGAGTGAACTAAAAAGAAATAAATGATAAACCATCATCAATCTGGTCAGTCGTAAAGGCTAGTTCTGTACAAAACTAATTATTACTGAAATTAAAACCGTCTTTCGAGGTTCGTTCTTAGTTGGCATCGGTTCATTTCGGGACGCACAATCCCATTTCTCAACGAACGTTGATGCAGCAAAAGTTGAAATTACCTTCTTTCTATTGTAAAATATAATGCAGTATGGATTTGGCATTTTCGATTTCTCACTAGCCAGTAATCCTTCGGCAGAATGAATGCACACGTACATCACGCCAGACATCACTACAAACGATAAAATTTAAATTATTGCAGGAGGACGAGAACCACACTGCTCGCTGTAACACACGCATCACAGTACGTTACCAAAGCTTACGCTACTAACGACACTAGCATCATCCTTGATCAAATGGAAGGAGCACATTGGTGACTCACCGTTGGTGGCATTTGGAGATTGTGAAGAAGCAGCATCGTTCGTTTCGCCATCCGCAAGAATGGACTTGAGTGGTGTATATTCCATCCTAAGACGAAATGCAGGCTCGCTAGCGAAGCCTTTCGGGATCTTTTTTTGCAATGTCGTCTCCACACTGCAAAAGCAAATTTTCATAACTCGAATGCAGCGACGAAACTGAACAATAGTCATCCAAACCAATCCAACGGATCGTGTGAGAAAACAAACTTGATCACTTACACTCCGTCACCATCGAAAGCATAATTTCCCAGTGGAATTTCAAATTGAGCCACGTTGATGGTGCTTATCAACCGTTTGCTTTTTACTTTGATGCAAAGCTGACAAAACAACAAAATGAAATGAAAAAATAGAAACGTCGAATCTGTAACAGAGAAGCAGAAAGAACCACCTAGTTTACCTTGTCGTTGGCAGCATTTTCTACGAGGAAGGAACGGCAGTCTTGCCACTTGGAAGAACAGAACTTGCTCGTGACCTGTCGCTGATTACCCAGTCGAAGAACGCACCAACGTTCTTCGTCGCCTAGTCCAATTAAACACAATATAGCAAAATGCTGAAGAACACGCAATGATAAAAGTATGGCAGAACCTGACTTGAGAGCTTGCCAACTTGCAGCTGTTGCCTGCTGAGGGTGACAGTCAACACTCCCTGAGCTGAAATGTAACCAATACTACTACTGTCATATAAGAATCGCTATCTATACTGGCTCAACGAACAAGCAAGAACTAATTACTTCATGTCCACCTTCATAAAAACCAGATACTGTAGCTGTCCTTTCCATACGCCTGGAAATCAGTACGTCTTATGTGTATGGGATTCTGCGGGACATGGGCCCTAACACGTTTGGAGGGGGGCGGGGGGGCTCAAAAAGTAAAATGCGTAAATCCTCAAATTCTTGCATACCTATCCCCTCCCTCATAGCACTAGCCGATTAAATACAGTGGAAACTTTATAGTCGTCACCAAAAGTCAAGGTCACGAAACATCAGTTTTTAAGAAGAACAATATCGACATGAATAAAATATTAAAAAGAAAACTAAACTAAACATGATGTGGGAGTGTTAATTAACACTAACAGTAGCCTATAGTGGATTCACAAAGTATTTTGCTCAATTTATTCTGAAACGGATTAATGGCAACTGTTGTATTGAACTGATTAATAAATTATCAATATGTTTATTAATTAATTAACATTACCTCAACTTCATACTGCACATTAATTTTATTAGCACACTAAAGTAGTTTGATTACCGTAAAGAAACTTATTACTTCTTGTAAAGAAAAACTTATGTTGTTTAAAAAGGTCAAAACGTGAATGTGATTGATATTGACTTGACCTTAACCATGATTACCATCCATCCATCCATCCATCCACTCCATTTTCTCTGCATTGCATCTATCTATCTATCTATCTTAAAAGAACGAGATTCTTGTCTACTCGCACTCTCCTTTCCCCTTCCGCTCCTATCCATCTATCTATCTATCTATCTATCTATCCCATTACAGCAATCAATCATAAATGCCGCCATAGTTGATAAAACTTTCCTGTTCAAACTCATTGTGCATGGCTTTCCAACGGGACATACTCGTACAGTACTATAATAAAATAATCTGCAAGACTCAGAACTTAAAGTTCCACTACCACACTTCCGACGTTTCGCCCTCCTGTTTAAAGGCTTGTTTACGAAACCATAAGCGCAGCCAGGAAGCGGAGGGAGGCGACTGAGACAGCCACTCTATAATAGCATGCCCTTATTGAATGAAGAAATGTGGACATGAAAGATAGTGAGGGTTGGGTTCCAAGGTTTTAATTTAATTCGAATAAAGTGGTGGCTAGAGTAGTTGGCTATTACGGTACTGTAGTTACTATTCAGTGCAAATAGCTTGTTTTGAAAAGTTTTGTTCACTCACGAATAAAAACAAAACAGGAGACAGACACATATGTTAATTATTCAAAAAAAATAGAATAATTATCATCTTAATTGACTTGAGAAAGATTTCAGAGAACATGGCACAAGTATGAAAAATCGAACAAATGACACTCCTATTCCGGTAATATAAAGGGAAGATGCACATAATCAATCTACTGTAAATTAATGAAATGGACAAAAACAGGCCATGGGGCTGCCATTAGTTGGAAATTTCAGGAGTTGAAGTTGAAGTTCAGGAAGTTGCGTCTTTCTTGTCTTATGTTTTGTTATTTAGTTTCGTCAATTTATTAAAAAAAGGCCGAATGATGTAGTTTCACCCCCCTGTCAGTTTAAGTTGTTAATTTTTCCAAATTAGTTCTTACTTGTTTATTTTATTTATTAGGGCAGGGGTAGATAATTGTTGCAAACATTTACCTAACGAATTGGACGACTGGGAACTTGGAATCAAGCTTTCGGGCGTGGATAAATTCAAATCCACTTTTCCTGGATCGACGAGCGCTAACGAAGAAGCGAGAACGTCGTCATCAGTGTCTCGATCGTTCGCTCGCGCATGCATCCATCAACAAAGGCTTACCTGTCGTGAAAGCATCCATCACGATGGAATGGACCCAAGTTTTCAGTCCTGGCACTTCCATCATCTGAACGGCTTTTAGAAGCTTCAAGCTGAACCACACCTCGGGCCTAAATAAGCAACGAACGGAACAACCACCACAATGATCGATTAACTTATCATCGCAATTTTTGGCTAATAAAGTGTGACACGCCACGTCATTCTTTGTTGTTGAACTTGCTGGAGCTTCTCTACTCTACTGACTCCCACCCAAACCTTGCAACCTTGTGTGAAACGCTTTTCTTCACGTTGGTTGTTGCAACTGCACCAACATGAAAAAGACGCGAAATCACCCGCATTCCAAGTTTCAACTTACTTTTCGAGAAAAGAAAGAGTGATTTTCGACACGTGAGGAAAAGGACAATCCATGTTCATCGAGAGGATGATGCTCAATTTTCCAGACACGTTCAGTCTCTCCATCGCAATATCCAAATCCACTCCGACACTACGTGAGGATAAACAAACTCCTTTATTCAGTCGTTGGGATCGGCCGAGTTGCCCGGGAAAACACTCACCCTTTGCCACCGAGTCTGGAATGCAGCACCATACGATAATCGGGACAATGAAGATGGACGAGCACTTGGAGAGCAATCTGACATCGACGAGCGGTCGTCCCTGCGAACAGCGCTTTGCCGACCGTCGAAGCGGTCACAGGCCGGTGCACGCCACACGACGACACGTCGAACGCTTTGACGGAGCTGACGGTGGGCGTGGCATCGCCTAATGTGAATTCTGACAACTCGATGGAATCTATGGCCAGGGAAAAGAAAAACGGCTATATCAACACAGAAACGACGGCAGCCGACAAAAGGCCACCTACCTAAGAAGTTGGGCTTGGATTCGTTGAGCAGCGGATCCAACGAGGCTTTGAGGAAGGTGAAAAGGGTCTGCGAGCTGAAGGTCCACCTGAAAACGCAACAATAAATTACAGCTCCACCTTCCAACAAAGCGACGAAACGAATCTATCTAGCTTACTTACCAGCGATTAATCAAAAAATTGAGCCATTCGGCAGTCTCCTCGTTTTGCAGCGCTCGCCGTCGTTGCGTTCGTAACTTTTCAAAGAGAATCACGTCTTCAACGAGGTGGGTGAAAGTGCCGTGCCAAACAACGAACAGTCCTCCGAGAAGCACAACGATCCAAGCGACGGAAAAGCCGCTTTGGCCCAACACCCAGCTGCCAGCAACGCTCATGCCTAACAGCAGGTAGTTCCACGTCAACCGAGCGTCTCGCTGAAATAATAAACAACCAAGTCGGCTGACCTGACCTGACCTAACCTAACTTAACTTGAAAATTTCCAATTACTCCACCCGGGATAGTTCGATGGTGGTTTCACTACGATTTGAGATTAGTATGACGGGAAAGCGTTTCTTTTGCACTTAAATCGGGAATTCTCTTGGCCTTGTCTTTGTGTATAAAATCTTCTCGTTGTTACGGGTTTTTTCTTCTGTGCTAGTTTTTCCACGGAAAGGGGCGCAGAGATAGATAGATAGGCCTTACTTTAAATAATTATACTAATTACACTCCATTGGGAACGGTTTCAACTAGATTAGGTTCTTTTGATTACAGATTATTGGATTGAGGGGGGGGGGTATTTTGAACCCGATTTCATATTGCCTCCTTCATTTTAATACATTACATCAACATCTCATTGACACAAAATTACATAAGAATACAGACAAAACGAGTTATGAAACTAGTACCAATATGTTTTTGTATGTAGTGTACATATACCTAACCACGTTGACAAAGTTCTGGCCTTGTTTCCAATAAGAGTGACTAGATTGTGCCAAGTTTTCATGATACTGAATGAGTACCGCCGGTTATGTTATAATGATGGGACTTTGTATCGTTGTTGATCGCGGACAGTCAAAATGTTAGTTAATAGTAAACCTAACTTAATCTGTACGGTACTATACAGTTTAAAATTACCTTCCAGGTAATTTGAAATCTATATCCTCCGGTAATGTGAGAGAATGGTACAAACTCGTTACATCGGACCAGCCGATTCCTCTCACAGTCACACGCCACTGCCTCAGTCGGCGATTGAAAAAACCAATAAAAAGTCAAAGGTTTATCCGTGAAAAACAATTATTACAACCCCAGCGTAGGCGTAAATAATAAATTTTAAAAAAAAATTAATTTGCTTTGCATGTTCGTCGACGACATTGTCTACTCAACAATTTAAGTACAGTAGTCCAGTAATCCGTCACTCGGCAGGTAGCCAACAAAATTGACGATTTTCGTTGCAATGCAATGCAATGATATTGAAGATGGACTAACTGCTGTACATACGTTTTTCTTGTAGTGTACAATACCATGTATTATGTGGTTAGTCTTGTTAAGTTGGTGTATTGATAAACAGAGTGGTCGAGAAATTATTCCAAGATTTTGCTTCGTTCCAGTAATCCAACACCCACTGGTCCGATAGGATAGATAGACGTCGGATTAGAGAGAATCTGTTTTAGCTATGTCAATTAGTAAGGGTGTTTTACACCCCAGCGTAAACGTTAATTGTGGACTCTTTCCTACGTCAATTAGTTTCTGTGGTGTTAGCGTTTTTTGCTTTTGTTTATGCCATGGGTTCCAGTGCGAAGTTTGACCGGGTAATTTGATTTTTTGGCATATTCGTTGATGGCAAAGTAAATTAGTTTTAGAGTTTCTTTTCGTTGTTACCGTACTCCATACTGACCCCCCAGTATAGACGTTATTGTGTTAGCGGTCGTTAAAGTTTGCAAATAAAAGAAATCCCTAACTAACAACTGAAATGAAAATCATCCATCACCGGCTGGCAACCCGTTTGATGGTGCAAGCAAAGCAATACCTTGGATTTTCGAACAAGGGCTTCCTGGTATTCGTCGATGGCTTCCTTGGGATCGACAGCTCCCTCGGGTTCTTTGCGATCTTCCCGATCCATCAGCGAGGAACTGCCGGCGATCGAACTACCTTCTGGCGAATTATCTCGAGCGTCGTCGAATGAGCGAGGTTGATCTGCAGTGCCGTTCGGAGATGGTGTGCCCAACTTGTCATTAACGTGGCTAGCTGAAAAGAATACATAGAGTTGTTTTCTACCGAGACTGTTTCACCACACGTGGTGCGTCATTGAACTTTGACTATCCTTTACCCTTATTATCATGACGGAAAAAATAATAGAAATTAAGGTAGGAATTTTTAATTTTTGTCATGATCGTTGAGTTGGAATTATGCCGCCTTAGTAGGCTACTACAACACGGTGTAAAAACTCTCTACCGCCGCCAAGTGCAGCGTGTCAACCCTTACAACGCCTATATATAATCGACCAGTCGGACAACGGTTTTAAGTTGCACCTTGTTTTGGCCCTCAGCTTAGTCAGCTAGCTAGGGGACTAGCAGAGGTTCGTTTCCCGACGCCTGACCTATATAGTCGATGCCGTGAACACGCTGCTACGTTAGTCCAACGCGACCAGCACTTACATCTCTTCACCTACGCGTGACTCCCAATCCGCGGACGGACGCGTGCAATAGCGGGAAGCATGATCGCCCTTGATAATCGATGCCAGGTCAGCGCAGCCGCTTGTCATACGAAGGGGATGCCACCGACCGCGGAGGCGCAGAACGGCAGCATCATGCCCTTTCACTTGATTTTGTCATGTTCTTCTAGTTTTACTTGACATGATCTTGTAACTATTTCTGTGTATACCATAAAAATTTTTGTCTCTTCGGGACGCATCAGAATAAAATAAAAAGCCCTACACGTCGGCCACATCGACACAGTACAGCCGTTTAGAGACAAGTTTATTTATCACGATTCAAGTAGTAAATATTCTACGTAGCGCCATCCCATGATTTAACATAGACTAGCGCCATAAAGACTATCTATCTCTTTATATAGTCTATGCTAGCGTGTAAAATGACCTTTACTTGGCAGAATCCAAGTGGCTTCGTTCGGTGCCTGTTACGACTTGAATAAAATAGACCTGGCAGTAGTATCTAACTAAGGGTATCTGTAGGTGGCGTCATGAGGCAGGCACACGTCTTGCAACAGTATATACTACTACGTATATGTCCTCCTAGACCTAGAAATAGCAAGACTGTTTCTTTTTTAAATGAACATCCCTCCCTCCCCTCGTTTGTTTGCTAGTGGCTGCGAGTCATTCTATCAAGACAGACCCACGTACTAAAAGTCGCATAAGAAATAATAAAAACATACGTTTCTCTTCAAAGTAGATTTAAACTTAGTCGTGCTTTATATATGAAAAATTTCTTCCCCGTGGCGAAGTTTTCTTTGGTAAAAAAAAAGTCTGCGAGTGATGGGTCATTGGTCCTACAGCCTCGATCGAATCGAAGGAAATAGTTGCGCCTTCATCCAACTCATGACGTAGGCCTACCACTATGGCTATGGCTATGGGTGCAAGAACGGACGAAAAGAATTCGGTGGCAGGTCTTTACTTGACCAGAAGCACATTCTCTAGGTCCGGATGTCTTCCTTAGCCCAGCAACCTCGAATCAGTTCAACGAGACCAAACTTGAAAACGAAAGGTCGGTCGATCGATCGATCGATCGATGGGTTGGCAGGATGTCCTCCAGACTCGCAAGTGCTCAACAGCTGACACGATGGGCCGCGCTTCTGCTGCACCAACAAGCACGACCAGTCCGACCACACGTTTACACTTTCGATCGTTTGGAACACCTGGTTTCGGCCAATGGCCATCGTCCGTCGTATCGTATCTATCGTATCTCTGAAAACCATCGACTTGCCAAAAACAGTACAACTGTTCGAATTCAAAGTTTCGACGAGCTCTTTCCTTCCCCAATCCGAATGCCAAAGGTTTACCTCGTCCGTGTCTAATCCTTGCCAATGGGCGATTCCCCTCACCGGGCAATCTCCCACATCACACATGGCAAGGAGAAGCCGAGCTGCATTCTAAAACTACGCGCCGTACGACTTGGAGGGAGGGTGGCCTCGATAACGAGCGCGCATGAGCAACTATTCCACCACCGCGCCAAGTCGACACCACGTGCTCGTCGAAAGCGCACGTCCGCGCAAGCGTGGGAACAGCAGGAAATTTTGAAGAGGATAGCTCGAACGTGTCCTTGGCCTTTCTTATTTTGCTTCTTCGTCGATACACTTTTAGGCCATCAAATTCTTCGTGGGAAAGTTTTCAGCCACGTTTAGCGAAAGCGAAACCAAAAACAGTGTCGACTAGCACGGTGACCTTTTAAAAAACCCAATCACCACGAGTACAGCCGCCGCTCGTTTCTCGGCTAGTTAGCTAGCGCAGGCCGCCGGCCAGCAGGCTATAGAGTCGGTAGCGAGGGAGGGGAGACAACCAACCGCCGCCACCCGGATCGATCGGCTTCGGGTCCGGGCCGATGCTGGTGCTGCCTCGCTCAACGAAGGATGACTCATCGTCGTCGTAGTTTCATTCTTGTTCGCTACCGAACAAAGGCAGGCTGTCGTCCATCGACCACCACCTCTCGTCTAATATTAGGACAACGAGAACACGTCGAGTGGTCGACACTCTGTCTCGACGACGACGACGACGACGCAGCGGTGGCCCTCATCTTTCCCAAGAAAGCGAGAGCAGCAGCGAGGGAGGGGCGCGCGCACGACGACGACGACGACGACTCCAACACGACAAACAACTGATGATGATGATGATGATGATAGTAAACATGGAAAGGCAACAAACGAGCCGAGTGCGCGCTACCGTTGCAACAACTCACCTTCATCTCGAGTGGACGAAGCGACGGAAGACGGCGAAGGAGGTCCACTCGAGCAGGACATGGAGAATTATCGGAGACGAGTAACAACAGCAGCGGCGCGGCAGCAACAACAACAACAACGACAACTCGACCGAACTGAAAGAGCAGAAAAGGCTCCCCCTGAGGCGGCTGTCACTCGCTACTAAGAGTTAGTGGTGTCACTATTGTCCGACGCGGGGCGCTCGTTGCTGCACTACAGCGAAGAGAGGTCGCAACGTTGCTAGGCGACAGCTTTTTGGACGTTCGGCAGCATCTCGCGGGAAGACGAACGACAAGTTCGCCTTGCCGAAGAAAAAGCTCGCACTCAAAGCGCGCGCTTACGTCGACTGACGGCGTAGACTGCAGCAACGCTATGTCTGCTTTTTATTTTTCAGCTCTCTCCAAACTGACCTATGTTGGGTCGCCAGTAGAACCTTGCACAAAGCCTTTTTCAGCCCGTTCGGCGGGCTGAGCGCGTCTACGGGCCAGCCTCAGCCCAGCGCGTCAGCTCCAGCCCGTTAGTTCATTCCATGCTATCTATCGCATAGCACACGACAGAATATAATGGAAAATAAATATTCTGTCGGAAATGTTAAACCCGACATAATATATTATATTAGAATATAATATAATAGAAAAAATTTTAACCCTCAGTTTATTTCATGTTATCCCATAGGATGAACTGACGCGCTGGAGCTGGCCCGTCTACGGGCCGTATTACTCTGGGCCGTTACCAAAGTAATAGTTACTTTAGTCTTTAGGACCCGCGCTAGAGCCTTTTCTCGGGGGAAAACCTGGTTTTATGATGATGATGATAATGATGACGATGATGATGATGATGATGATGATAATAATAATAATAATAATCCGCTGGTACCCATTATCTATATCCCCACATAAATTCTATTCCTTACCACAACTATTCACTGCAACGTCTTCTCGTTTTAAAGACAGATTGTTGTTTTATCCCAATGGATAGATTAGTTTCATGACAACGAGCATCAGGTTTAATACTAGCAATTAAGAAATATAATTACAACTTTTGATTCACTATTTAATTTTTTCTTGATCTTTTTGTATGTTTGTTTGTTCTTCTTTGTTTAATGATTATCGATGTAGTTTTTCTATACAAGATGATATTTCACAGTTTGCCAAAAAAAGGCATTTATACATTTTATTTATTTATTTAAAATTTTACGACCCGGCTGAGTCACACACAACAAAACAAACAAAAGATGCAGAAACACAAAATCGGCAACGTGGAATAATAGACCACGTATTAGCTAGATATGTTAATACAGTTTCTCATGGAAACTATTATATGTATGTCTATTATATATGTATTTGTCCCATTTGGCTCTTTTGGACTGTCCAATAATAAACATTTTCATTTTAAGAAACTACAAACCTAGATCCATGGGTGTCACCCTCGTACTTACCGATATAGGTAAAGCATACGATACTCTTAATAGAAATTCAATCCTAACAACATGCATACGATTAGGGGTATCTACCCAAACCATTTGCCTACTTAAAAGCTATCTCAATAACCGCACTTTTACTATTAATGATATACCAGAAACCAATACAAAATCAATAAACGGGGTAGTGCAAGGATCAACAAATAGCTCAATATTATATCAAATTGTATCTAACTCCATTCACTCACTTCCATTAAAGGCAACAACCTATACATACGTCGACGATAACTTCCTACTCTATACATACCCAATATATGAAAGTCACATCACTCAAACCAATATCCGAAACGATTTACACCATATTGAACAATGGTGTAAATCACATTCATTAAAATTGAATACATTTAAAACTAATACGATAACCTTTTTTAATCCTAACATCACTGATAATAACCCAATTAAAATCCTAGGGTGCTGGATCGACCCTAACCTAAATTTTGCTTCACATATTTACAACCTTATTACACGTTTAAATAAAAATATATATTTAGCAAAAAAGCTCAAAAATACACTATCATATACTGAAAAAAAATCTTTTATTAACACAAAAATTAATCCAATTATACAATATGCAATAGTAATATGGGGCGATGCACCAAACTACCGTATTCGCAGCGCCCAAACAGCCTATAATAGAAT
>JAQIWH010003386.1:0-20195 GCA_034695005.1 Cryptops parisi | reverse complement strand
GTATCATACACTGTTGACGTGATCATTATCTATTGTATATTTAATACATACTCATCAAATACAAAAATGTAGTCCACGAAGTACAATTTCATCTAGCTCCAACCAATGCAGAGAATGGACAGACAGCTAAATCGGCTAAATGTTAAAATAAGAAGTATTGCAACTTTTCGAATCTCCTTCCACCAAGAATCTTTAGTACCGTGACCGTACTAATCGAATACACTACTGCGTGTAAACAAGTAGCCTATAAATCCATGGCAACCAGAAACCCTGAATTTAAATTTATTAAACATCTTTCAATCACCAGACCAGACGCCATATTGTGTCTAATTACAGCAAATCTCAGTGTGAAAGAAGTTATACGTTTTTATAAATACAGTCGACCCTCGATAAACCGCCACCCCCACTTTTCGCCACATAAAGAACACAGAACCAATGTATCTTCCCACACATCCGTCCTCTTTAAACTGCTATTCTCGTTCAAGTACCAAGAATGGCGGTTTAACAAGTTCTACCGTAAGCAACTAATCATGCTTATACAGATGTAGGTAGGTACTTGGGGTTTAACGAGGGCACCAGATGTAAGCAAATAAACCAAACTCGAACAACATTTAACAATGTTAACTATTTGTTTTATAACCATTTTATTCAGCTTCATTTTCAAAGATGTCAAAAAAGATTGTCATTCCTTTCTTGGTATACACGAAAGGAACCAATTGCCATTTCCAAAATGTTACATAAGTGTGTCTTTTTATTCCAAGTTTATATTTATAATTTACCTGTTCACTTTGTTGCAAAATAATGACAGCGAACATTGAAATCATCTGTTAAAACAGTGAAAACCACCAAAAAGTTTTTAATTCACTTCGAATTTGTTGGACCTATTCAGCTAATTCAGGGGACAAGAGCCCATCCCCCAAACTCAAGCAGTCTTAGTTTGTACATTAGCATTATGAAAAGCTCCTCCCCCAAATACTTCTTTAATATGTAGTAGAAGCGAATTGAAACGAATTTTCTGCATTAAAATTAGAAACCAAACCATGCAAAGAAATGGTGCAAACCAGAAAATAATTTAAATTTCAAATGGTATTTAATCAGTTACAGCTTTGCGTTTTATGGCAACCCTCCAGATATATTGGGGGCTCTAAACATTTTTCAAGTCATTTATATTTTTTAATGTAAAAAATAGTTTTGTGAGAACAACATTGTGAGCTGGAACTAGATGTGTCGACCTATAAAGACCTATTTTTAATAAATATTTCAAAAATACTATAACACCAGGTGTGTATCCAGTTGTTGTCGGTTTGGGGGAGGGGGGCATCACACACCACATAAACGGAATCATCATTGATACCGTATTTTCGTGGAGATGCAATATTTACTAGGGATTTGAATAAAGAAGGAAGACACACCCGATTACAATACACACATATCAGATACAGTACGAATAAGAAATAGCTTAATAAAAAATAAAACAAATTGTGATGCGTTTTGTAATAAAGACACATGAGAAATATTGATATAAATTTTCGTTCATATATATATATATGTTATTTCATATTTTTATGCAATTTCAACTGTAATTTATTGAAACTTTTTCAACTGAAACCCTTTTCGCTGCTGTGAACTTTTTGATGTGTTTTCAATTGCACTGCCCAAGTGAAGCTCTTTTTGCATACAGAACATTCGTGAGGTTTTTCACCTGTGTGAAGTCTTTGGTGTCTTCTCAAATGTGGCAACTCACTAAAGGTTTTTTTGCAAGTGGAACATTCGTGAGGTTTTTCACCCGTGTGAGTTCTTTCGTGTCTTTTCAAATGCGTTGCCTCGGTGAAACTCTTCTTGCAAGCGGAACATTGGTAGGGTTTTTCACCAGTGTGGATTCTTTCGTGAACTTTCAAGCTTGACGCCTGGCTGAATATTTTTTTGCACGTGGAACATTCATGAGGTTTTTCACCTGTGTGAATTCTTTCGTGAACTTTCAAGTGAAATGCCCTACTAAAGTTTTTCTTACACGTGGAGCATTCATATGGTTTTTCACCTGTGTGAACCCTTAGATGAACTGTCAAGTCGTTTGACTTTGTGAAGCATTTTTTGCACACAAAACACTGGTGTAGCTTTTCTCCAGTGTGAGTTCTGTAATGATTTTTCAATGCTCGAAGTCCAGAAAAGTACTTTTCGCATTGAAAACATTTGTGACGTTTGGCAGCCTTATGAAAGGTTTTGAAATGGTCGCACAAAATCTGGGCGTTCCCAAACGTCTCTTTGCACTGAAAACATCCATAAACATTTTGATTAGCGTCTCTAGATTTATGATCCTCCAAAGATTCAGATGTTGAGCCAAAACTACTGTGAGAAGGATCCTTTTCTATTTCAACCTGTGAATTAATTGAAAGACGAGATATTGTTTTTGAGTTTGTACCATAATCACTTTCAAATTTGCAATCATTGTCATTGAGCAATTTTGAATCCAATCGCTTCAAAACCACTGAACAGTTCTTATCAGCGATAGTATCGTTTTGATTTTCATCACAAACGATACTATATTGTGAGCCAGGTTCCTGTTTCACAATATAATTTTCATTGTTAAGATCGGTCTTTATTCTACAGTCTGTAGCAATACTAGGTGCACGGTCTGCACAAAACCAAACATCAATTTCCAGCGGTTCTTGTTTGACTGCAACCAATTTAAAATTATCACTAATGATAGAAGGATCATCTGAATTGTTCCCTGGGATGCCAATAGAATCACATGCATATGAAGAATCTTCAGGACAAACACTAGTTGAAGAAGACAGCGATTCAAAGTCGGTTTCCGACGGCTTCACAATTTTGTGCGTGTCATCCGAATCATACATTCTAATGTCAGGCGTGACGATTAACTGCTCAACACTTACAGAAGTATGAAGTTCCACATTATGTTCTATTGTAGGTTCACAGTCGTATGATGTAGTCGTACCACTAAGTTTTTGTCTGGCGCACGAACGATCCATTTTGCTTTACCACCAGCTGCTGTTGTATCAGGAACGAGTTGATGTCGCCACAAATCAAAAATTTCACAATGCATTGTACATCTTTTGACGATTCTTATAAAGTCAACATTTTGGATGATCAGGACATTGAATTGTGATTCCTGTTGATAAACATCCTATGGTGTTGTCATTCTAAAAAATATCCAATAAAGTCACCTATAACAACGAAAAATAAATATTTTAAACTAACCTAAAGAAAAGTTGGTAAACATGCACTTTATGTCCATAGAGACGGAATCAGGTTAGTAATATAGCAAAATTATGTAATGGGTATAGAGGCCGGGCAAGGTTTGATTAATATTTGATTTTGTTGGTTTTTACTACAACCTTACCCAGTCTTTAATTAAACCCCTCTACTAAACTTTAGCTTTTTGTGTCGTCATTTGACGACGTAAACGTGCATGTTTATCGAAAAGTTCATGGCTATAAATGCCAGTTTAGGTTAGTTAAATAATACATCACTTCATAATTTATCATCAATCATAAAATTAATAGGCTCTGCAGACGAACCACTATTTAGCACCAAGATCGTCTTCTCAGGAAGCGGAAAAGTTTAGGTCGTTACTGTTGTCTAAATTCGTCTTACAAGCTCCAATGTTTTATCGACTTCTTCCAAATAGTTGTAGAATAACCAAAGTGGATATATAGAAGAATAACGATGTGATTAATTAATTTTCTTTCAATTGGTTAGACGCTATGGTTAGATCATCGGGTAAACTGAATGCTAATCAAAACATTGGATTGGAATCTGAATTCTCAACCAATGCCTGCTGCCCTCTATCGACCAACACACGATACTGCCCACAGCGCATTGAACTCCATTTTGGGTCAAACAGGTTTTAATGCAAATTACAACACCGAGCAATAAAAAAAAATTTTGTCACTTGAGGGTTGAAAGACTTTTCGATTAGAGACCCACCTCTCTTGTGTTGCTATTTGCTTATGGATTTATTTTGCAGGTAGGTTAGCTTAGAGGAAAAAAAAACCTATCAAATGTGTTGTTTTTTATTCTGAACCAAACTGCAAAATAAACTCATAAAGAAGTACAAGTAACATTAGAGAGGTGGGATGTTTAATCGAAAAGTACCCAAGAAGTTCTGAACTGTACATCCTTTGGTGTACGTTTTAAAAAATGACCAATCTTTAAATTAAACTCGAATTTTAAACTGAAACCAAGTAACCATAGACTAAAGATACATCTCTTGTCTATGGGCAGTACTGAATTCAATCATATTGTCTTTACATTTCAAGCACATATTTAGGGCCCTTCCCCCCGGTACTTTTGAATTAGACACCTCACCTCTAGTGCTACTTGCTTGTACCTGGTTATGAGTTTATTTGGCAGATTAGTTTAGGAAAATAAATCATACATTTAATACATTTTTGTTTTTTCCCCTAACCAAACCTGCAAAATAAACTCCTAAACAAGTAGCAACACAAGACAGGTGGAAAATCAAATTGAAAAGTACCAGGCCCCCCAAACATTTTGAATGATCTATTTTATTTTTAAAAATGAAAAAAAAATTAGTTTTGTGTTAAGGACAATGTGAGCTGAAATTAGTTGCAATGACCTACCTAGAAATTCACAGCAGAACATCCTGTAAAAATGCAATTATCACTACAGTGTTCCATTCCAAAGTTTTTAGCGGGACAGAAATACAAACAAAACTGAGAATTATTGTACATGATTTGTCATCAAACTTCAGCAAGTTACCTACCAAAATAATTATTCATGTTTTAAATACAAAAATACAAAAATGAAGTAAAAGTAGAAAAAAACACTGTCACTTCAATTTTATTCATGAAAAATTTATAGTCCGAAGGCAGGTCTTTGTAGACTTCACCGACTTCCGTTAGGGTATGTCATTTGGCCGTCACATGAACTTTATTAAATCGAAAAATGCCTGAACGATGACGAGATGAGAGTTAAAGTAATGGAACAGAGTTTTATGATGCAAAAGGAAAAGGGAGTGCCCCGAGAAAACCTGTCATAGTTCATAGTCCAAAGGGGGAAGCAAGTGTCGCACATCACATAAAAAGAATTAGTATCAATACATAATTACTGCATCGGAAAACAAAAGGTTACAGAGGATATTGCCAAATCCCAATTAAATATGTTGAGTAGTGATATCTTTTATCGATACATATAAAGATGCATCCCCCCCCCCTATAATATAAATTAGTGTACTAAATAATTTCCAATTTTTGGGTCGGAATTGAAAAAGCATCTGGGAAAATTTCTCTTTGTATGATTTATCACATGTGTGAATTGTTTGATAAGACTTTCAAGCTACTTGAATTAAACATTTTTTTTTTGGAGTTGGAACGTTAGTCAGGTTTTTCACTGTTGTGAACTTTTTGATGACTCTTCAATTGTATTGACCGAATGAACCTTTTTTTGCAAATGGAACATTCGTGAGGTTTTTCACCCGTGTGAATTCTGTAATGTCTTCTCAAATCTTTCAACTCGTTGAAAGCCTTTTTGCAAGTGGAACATTCGTGAGGTTTTTCACCCGTGTGAGTTCTTTCGTGCCTTTTCAAATGCGTTGCATCGGCAAAACCCTTGTTGCAAAAAGAACATTTGTATGGTTTTTCGCCAGTGTGAATTCTTTCGTGAACTTTCAAGCTCGATGCCTGACTGAAGCTTTTTTTGCACGTGGAACATTCATATGGTTTTTCACCCGTGTGAATTCTTTGATGGCTGTTCAAGTGACATGCCCGAGTGAAGCTCTTTTTACAAGTGGGACATTCAAAAGGCCTTTCACCCGTGTGAACTCTTTGATGAACTTTCAAGTCATTGGACTGACCAAAGCATTTGTTGCATGTGGTACATTTGTATGGCTTTTCTCTAGTGTGAATTTTGTAATGATCTATCAATATATAAAGCTCAGAATAATCCTTTTCGCACTGAAAACATTTGTAACTTTCAGCATCCTTATGAAAGGCTTTGAAATGGTGGCACAAAAGTTCGGCCTTCGAAAACGTTTCTTTACATTGAAAACACCCATAAACATTTTGACTAAGATCGCTAAATTTATTTAATTTCAAGATGGTACTAGATTCACTTTCCAATTGGCAATTATAATCTTTGAGCACTTTTGGATTCAACCGTTGCAAAACCACCCAACAGTTTTCAATGACGATAACGGTATCGTTTTGATTTTCATCACAAACTGCTTTGCAATCGCTGCCAGAATCCTGGTTCACAACGGAATTCTCATTGATGAAATCGGTCTTTGTTCCACAATCCTCGACAACATTTGGAGAGGATATTCCGAAACACTGACTTTTCATCGTCGGCGAAGAGTGAAAATTGATAGCTTCCAATGACACTTGTTTGACTACAACTAATTTTAAATTATCACTAATGATAGGAGGGTGATCCACATTGATTCCTGGACTAAGCATGGTTTCACATGCATACGCAGGATCTACAGCACAACCACTAGTCGAACAAGACATTGAACCAAATTCAGTTTTAATTTCCGACGGTTTCAGGATATTGTGCGCGACATCCGAATCGCTCATTTCGATGTCAGGTGTGACGATTAAGTGTTCGACGTGCTTAGGATCGTTAAAAGCATGTTTCCACATTTTGTTCAATTGCTCATTCACAATTGTACCATGTTTTTGTACAACACCACCACTAGTCGAACAAGACATTGAACCAAATTCAGTTTTAATTTCCAACGGCTTCAGAGTCTTGGGCATGTCATCCGAATCGTCCATTCCGATGTCAGGTGTGACAATTGAATTTTTGACACACACAGCAGTTTCCACGTTTTCTTCGATTGCAGGCTCAACATTGTAAGATATATTCGTACAATTAAGATTTCGTCTGTTGCACGACGAGCCATCCATTCTGCTCTACCACCGGTTGGTGTTTGCTGTCACCACAAACACGGATTTCACTGTGACTTGTGACTCTATGATGTTTATAGAATTCGATATTTTGGGCAGTCATGAAATTGAATTGCCACATCTGCTGATAAAATATCTTCTGGCATTGTAGTCGTACAAATATTCCACGACGTCACCTATACATGTAAATGTAAAACAAAAAATGTGTTTGTAAAATCATTAGAATAATTGGTCACTTTCTATCTGTTCATTTACTTAATTCCAGTAGCATAGTTCAAAATCACAATTTTATCAATTGATTGAAAGGAACAGGACAACAGTGATAAACCACACTTTTTCAAAGTTTTTCTAATAAAGAGGTAGGTACTTGGGGTTTTAACGAGGGCACCGACTGGCTTTTACAGCTATGAACACCATTCTAATAAAGTGTTCTAATAAAGAACACCATTTCATAATTGGTTTGGTGGATTTGTAGAAATGGTTTAAGAGGTTCAAACTCTCTCCAGAACATGTTTAGTTAATTGAAATGTTTAATGCTTTTTTATTTGCATGTTTACATGAAGAAAAAACACAGGTGAAAATGGGGTAAAAATATTAACTTTTGCATTTTTTTGGGATGAGTGTTTAAACTCACTTGGAGCTTGATTTGTCAAGAAAACAACTAAATGTTTAGAAATTATTCATCATAAAATTTCGCATGAATCCCTCCCAAATGACAGTTATAAACCCATTTGTATAGTCAAGCTACAGGTGAAGACCCAATGTTGTCGATTCGAACATGGAATGATGATCAATAGCTTATTGAGTAGTGAGTAATCCATTAGTAGCCTAATTCATCTTACCAACTGCAACTTCTTCGAAAAACATTTCAAGTTTTTATGTACTAGAATAATTCCAATGGTTTCCATCAACAAAGACTCTCAATAAACGCTTTATTGAACTCCTTTGGGGTTTTCGGGCTCTAGTTTTCACTTTTCAATAGTGAAAACAAATGAAATATAAAAAAAATTGTAACCGGAAAACGACACACGTTTCATATAATGGAAGACATGTTGTGTCTCATCCACATCCATCCCACTGTGTGCATTTCTACTTACTATGGTTACGTTCACTTTGCACGCTTTTTCGCTAAAAACGCTCATACACAAGTCAAACTGCAGCAAGAAAAGTTAACGACTTATTTTTAATTTATACACAGAAAATTTAACAAATTTTTGATGAACAATATTCCACCGAGCAGCATATTCAAATTGGTACTTTCCGGTTATTGCTGGGCCCGTCCGATGTTGCTATTTGCTTGTACTTGGTTATGGGTTTATTTTGCAGGTTAGGTTAGGGAAAACAAAACAAAATCATACATTTAATACGTTTCTTTGTTTTTCCTAACCTAACTCTAACCTAGTTTGCAAAATATAAATCCATAACCAAGAACAAGCAAATAGGAACATCAGACGGGACCCGCGATAACTGGAAAGTACCTTAAAATTATACATAAATTATGGTTTAAAACTATTGTAAGTGAACAAACAAAAAAAAAAGTGAATCTCAAATAAAATGCTAAAAAAATATATACATAGACTCTGGTATGATTATTTTAATAGTCTTCTGGCTACTTTTTATAAACACCAATTTACCAAGAAAGTGATCAACTGTGATCAAATGTATATCTGGGTAGGAAAATGGAAAATACATTTCAAATAAAGGAACTCTCTGAAAAAAGATGATATTACTCTTACACATAATTTAAATAATAAAAACGCTATAGGCACAAATGATCTATTAGCCGAGATGATAATAGAGAATATAAATGTTGTAGCAAAACCGCTACAATATTTATTCAATTTGACGATTCAAAAGTCATATCACCCATGCATATTTAAGAAAGGCATTACCTCCAAGATTTTTGAAATACTATTATTACAATAAATGACAGCCTTTAGTAATACTAACAATATTATACAGTCCTATGTAGTATCATATTTTCACATTATAAACACTTTCTTTTCTCCGATTGGTTTTTCTTGTGTTTTGTTTTGAGATTGAGTATTTAATTCTTCTGTACATGATATAGTAAGATACCGTTCAATTTAGATTGATATAAACAATTGACATTTTTATTTAGTGTTTCTCTCCTCTGTGTCAAGGAATGCAGTATTTTATAAGTGATCATAAGAATTTGTAATTGTGTAAGAATTTCCTTGATTTTATTGATATTAAGACAATACAAACTAAGTGGATATCTTATGTTAATCCACATCTTGTGTCTTTTTTGGACGGGATTAAAAGACGTTACAAAATAGAAATATTATAGATTGCAATGGAAATGATATTGTATTGTATTGGTTCATTTCTCAAGAACAAGAATACCAATAGAAAATATGGTTAAAGGAAAAGCAAAAAGATGAAAATACAGCCAGCCACTGATTTTTGATATTGTAATAATTTATCCAATTTTCAAGGAATAAACACATTTTTAAAAAAAGTGTAAAAAAGGTATTGTAAGTGAATATCAAATAAAATGCTTCAAAATATATATAGACTATGCATGATTACTTTCAGATTAGCCCTCAGACAAATAAACAGAAGTACAAACTTGGAGAAAAATAGTATCGATAGGTACCAACATTTAATTTCATCTTTTAAGATGCCTTATTGAACATAAAATATCTGAAAACTTTTCATTCATAAAAAGTCATTAAAAATTACATTCATTAAAATATCTGAAGACTTCTTCTTCCCAAAGTTTGCAATCAGGCTTTTCTCTCACTGAAGTAAATATGGAAGACTGATCAAACTATACTATACTACCAAAAACAAATTTCTTTTTACAATTGGAATATTTGTAGCCTATCCTATAGGAGTCATTTGATGCTTATGCAGATTAAAAGATGTAGCAACTGAAGCATTCATAGGTTATTCTAATGCTTTTTCTGACGATGCCTTTTCAAGCTCTGTGCGTAATTGAAGGTCTTTTTACAAGTGGAGCATTCATAAGGTTTTTCGCGTGTATGAATAATTTGATGTCTTTTCAAGCCCGATCGCAGACTGAACCTCCCTTTACAAATGAAGCATTCATAAAGCTTTTCACCTGTGTGAACTAGTTGATGCATTTTCAACTCATATGCGTGATTGAAGGTCTTATTACAAGTGGAACATTGATAAAGTATTTCACCTGTGTGAATTGTTTGATGAACTTTCAAATCATGTGGCTGACTGAAACTCTTTTTGCAAGTGGGACATTCATGTTTTTCACCTGTGTGAACTCTTTGATGCCTTTTCAAGAGAAATGCCCAAATGAAGCTCTTTTTACAAGTGGAACATTCGTAAGGTTTTTCTCCAATGTGAATTTTGTAATGCTGTTTCAATATTGTAAGCGAAGACATTTCCTTTTCACATTGAAAACATTTAAAACTTGTAGCATCCTTGTGAAAGGTTCTGAAATGGTGGGACATAATTTCACAGCTCGGAAACGGCTCCATGCATTGCATACATCCATAAACGTTTCGTTTGGCAACTCTGAATTTATCTACTTTCAAGTTTGCATCGGATTCACTTTCAAATTTGCAGTTATATTCCCTGAGGATTGTCGAATCCAACCGCTTCAAAACCACTGAACATGTCTTAATGATGACAGCATCTTTTTGGTTTTCATCACAAACTATATGGTGATCACAACCAGGAACCTGGTTTACAATGGAATCTCCATCGATAAGATCAGCGTCTGTTCCCCAGTCTGTATCAACACTGGATATTTCAAAAGACTGAGTCTTCATCATCGACCAAGAGTCAAAATCAGTTTCAAGAGGTTCTTGTTTGAGTTTGACTGGAACTAATTTACAATTATCACTGATAAAAGGGTGAGCTATATTGTTTCTTGGGATAACCATGGTTTCGCAAGCATATGCAGGATCTTCAGTACAATCGTTAGTAGAAGATGGCATCGAACTAAATTCAGTTTTTATTTCCGATGGTTTCAGTATAGTGCGCATGTCGTCCGAATCATTTATTTCAATGCCAGGTGTGATAATTAAATTTTCAACATCCACATTTCTTGCGATAACCATGGTTTCACATGCATATGCAGGATCTTCAGTACAATCGTTACATGTAGTCGAAGATGACATCGAACCAATTTCAGTTTTTATTTCCGATGGTTTCAAAATAGTGCGCATGTCATCCGAATCGTTCATTTCAATGTCGAGTGTGACAATTAATTGTTCATCCTCAGGTTCGTTGAAAGCATGTTTCCACATTTTGTTCGATTGCTGGTTCACAATTATACCAAAGTTTTTTGTGTACCATATGAACCATCGATTCTGCTGTTGGTCCAGGAACGAGTTTGATTTTTGGTTGTCAGGAGATTGAATCGCGATTCCTGCTTATAAACATCCACTGGTGAATACTTCTAGTGAATCTATAAAAAAAAAATAAGCTTATGGGTATGGCATGAAGTCCAGGTTAAATTAGTTAACAATAAAAAAACGTATTAAATGTATGATTAATGATTGTTACATCATGTTATTGAATCTCAATAAGGTTTATTTTTTGTTTTTTTCTATTAGACGTTTCAATGTTTGGACTTATATCCTAGTAAAGGTTAATACCATTTTTATAGATTTTGTAAGAAAAATATTGTATTATTGTAAATCCTGAATCAATGCAATGTAGATTTTACTCAAAACTCTATTTTATATTAAAATAAAAATTATGAAATTAAAAAAAAGAAATCAAAAGTTCTATAAACTATTGCAAAACGTTCGAACAAGCTGATAATTAAGTTAAATTAAATGATGAAAGAAGTTATAAAAATAAATCATTACTCCTACATACACAAGCCCACAACTTTAGGAACAGTATGTCAATTAACTTGATAGTGTACTTTCTTTTTAGTTACTAAATGCAGAGTTCATATAACTAAAGTCAAAACTGTTAACAACAAAGAAACCCTATTATAGGCTCTTATATAGTAAATATTATATTATTGTAAGATGTGAGACTTTTTGCAATTAGAAAAATTAACATAAGTTCAATGTAATAAAAATCAACAAGCAAGCAGGTTTTGCACCTAGTGCCAACCCTATATTAAAGTAGCATTGATAAACTTTTTAACTTCATTCAAGTTTCTCTAACTTTTTCATCATTAAAGTAGCATTGCTGTATCATTTAGCAGCGTAAAGAGATCTTGGACTAACACTATCGATAGTGTTAGTCCAAGAAGAGATCACCCTTATTTATGTAAATGTCCAATTCATCTTACCAAGTATCCAAATTCAACGTTTTATCTTCAATAAAAGTGTCAATCTTCCAAGTGCTAGCTTGGAGATAAACAAACGGCTCTCAAGGTGCGCTATTGCCGAAACACGAACAAAAAAAAAAAAGCAGCACCATGAAACGGAGGCCATGTTGGGTCTAATTTTACTGAGAATTTACATATACAGCATATCTGCTATATTTTAACACTACAACAAATTAATTAATAAATTTCATGGTAAACTTTGGTTTTAGGTTGGTGGGCGAAATTAAGGTATAATATCGTCAACATAAATGGAATGCATATAAATATTAACCAAAGCGCAAGACGTAACCCAATTCTATCGATGTAGCGTAACCCCCTCGATTTTTAACAGTAACCCACCGAATTTGCATAAGTTTGTGTTAATGCTATCGATACCACATGGAATGTTTACTACTAGATTCCCCGTGGTTACCATACCTACCACGGGGGTTACATTTTAATGTTTTTGTTTTTACCTAACCTAACCTAGTGCTATGGGTATAGTTACCAAGTTAAATTAATTAGAAAATACAACAACATTAAAATATTAGACTTATGTTAACGATATTTTACCCAAACTCCACCCACCAACCTAAAACCAAAGTTTGCCACTTTTTGTTGTATGATAACTACAGTATTGTTTTCGAACCATTCCTGTTTGCGGCCAGTCAGCAATTCAGTGTTACTTGCTTGTACTGTACTTGGTTATGAGTTTTTTTTTTTTTTGCAGGTTAAATTAGGTAAAAAAAAAAACACAAATGTATTAAATGATAAGTTCTTTATTCCTAACCTAGCCTGAAAAAAAAAATCATGACTGCTGGCAAGCCCAAAACAGGATAGGTCCTAGAAAGTTAAGAAACAATTATAAAAGTTGACCCTCAAAAGCATTGACTACTGAGTATTGAATTTTTATAAAGAACTAACTTGAATCCAAATATTTTTCCATTATTGCATTCATGAAATAAAAATCAGCCAAAACTATTAAACAACTAAATAAGATGAGATAATTTTCAGTTTGCCAAACACTGTTTGTAGCATTGGCTCTCACATCAAGGGCAATGTCCGAATGCTGTCGATGGCAAGTAGGCCAGGTCCGGAAACCATCTGCCACCTGAGAGCTGGATAGTGGTAGAAGAGGACCCACATTCAAAAGCCCTGTGTACCGGAGGTGGACTTTTCTCCAGGAACCAAAAGCCTGTGGTTAGGGGAGCGCATCGGCTGGTGTGCTTCGCTAGAAATCTGATAACTTCCCTTAAAAATAGAAGCAACGTTTCAACATAACTCTTATACCAACTTAACCCGGTCTTCTTTACAGGATGATTCTGTAATAGCTGGCAAAACTTTACAGGATGGTAGGGGGTACCAAAACAAACAAAAAGTCCATATAAACACATGTCTGGAAATGTTTTGTTTCCAAGTTAGACCGTAGTTCGGCCCATTGGTTGTAATGCAAATCCCTGGTTCAACAACTTGTTGATAGAGGAATATGCATTACATTTCCAGACATACGTTTATATGTACTTTACTGTGTTTTGGTGCCTCCTACCACCCTTTAAATCTTTGCTAGATATAACCGAATCACCCTGTATGTGGGCTAATGCTTTTCAAAAACTTTCAACAAACTAAAATCTACCAAAAAACAATCATTCACATTTTTATTTTTATTCATGAAAAGTTTTTCGAAGTGTTGAACCATCATTAAACATCTTTATTGCAAACAGAACATTCATGAAGTATTTTATGTGATTTTTTTTAATGCAATCTCAAATATATATGATAAAATATGTGACACTTTTTTTTTTAAGTGGAACATTTGAGAAGCTTTTAGCCACGTTAATTTATTTGACGCCTTTTCAACTATACTGCCCAAGTGAAGCTAATTTCACAAGTAAAATGTAAGCTTTTCACCTGTGCAAATTTTTTAATGCCGTTGCAAGTCATTTGCCTGATTGAAGGTGTTTTCGCAAGCAGAACATTTGAATGGTTTTTCACCAGTGTGAACTTTCAAGGTACATGACTGACTGACAAGATTTTTTTTGGCATGTGGAACAAACATAAGGTTTTTCACCTGTGTGAAGTCTTTGATAAAGTTTAATTTCATATGCCACTTTGAAGGTCTTGTTGCAAATGGAACATTCGAACGGTTTTTGATACTAACTCCAACGCCCAAACAAACTTATTTTTACAAGTGAAACTTTCATAAAGTTTTTTCACCTGTGACATCTTTGATGCCTTTTCAATTTCCATGTAAATGCAAAGCTCAGTTTACAAGTGGTACATTTGTAAGGTTTTTCACCTGTGTGAACTCGTTGATGGATTTTCACGTGGCCTTTACAAGTAAATCTTTTTTTACAAGTGAAACATTCATAAGGTTTTTCACCTGTGTGAATTCTTAGATGCCTTATCAATTCTGCCGGATAACGAAAGATCTTTTTGCAAGTGGAACATTCCTTACAGTTATGTTTTTTAATGCTTGTGTGAATTCTTTGGTGCTTTATCAATTTTGCTGGAGAATCAAAGATCTTTTTGCAAGTGGAACATGTATTATTGATGTGAATTCTTTCATGAACTTTCAATCCAGCTAGCTGTCTGAAGGCTTTGTTGCAAGCTGAACATTTGTAAAGTTTTTCACCTGTGTGAAGTCCTTGATGCCTTTTCAAGTGTGCTGCCTGAGTGAAGCTCGTTTTACAAGTGAGACATTGATAAGGTCTTTCACCTGTGTGAACTGTTTCATGCCTTTTCAAAAACGATAACCATTTAAAGACCTTTTTACAAAAGGAACATTGGTACAGCTTTTCTTCAATGTCAGTTTCGTAATGATGGTCCAAAGTTATAGGCATAGAGGTTTCCTTTTCGCAGACATTAGAGATCAAAGGTTCAGACATTGAACTTGCCGATTCACAACAAAAATAGCTGTTGGAAGAATCCTCTCCCACTTCCGTCCCCAAATCGAATGAAACATGAGATGTAATTCTTTTCGAGGTTGTATCGAAAGGTATTGTTAAATCCAATCGTTCCAAAACCACTGAACAGTTTTTAATTACCACCGTATCATTTTGATTTTCAGCAGAAACTGCTAGATGACTGTAGCCAGGTTCCTGTTTCTCAATGTAATGTTCACTGACAAGGCAATACTTTGTTCCACAGTCCTTAGCAACACTTGTCTTTTGAGTGAAATCATCGAAAGACTGAGTTGTCATCACCGAGCAAGGGATAAAACCAATTTCCAGAGGTTCCACCGAGCAAGAAATAAAATCAGTTTCCAGAGGTTCCACCGAGCAAGAAATAAAATCAGTTTCCAGAGGTTCTTGTTTGACTGCAACTAATTCAAAATTATCACTACTGATAGAAGGGTCATCTATATTGTTTTGTGGGCTAACCATGGTTTCACATCCATATGCAGGACAAGCACTAGCACTAGTTGAAAACACCAAATTAAATTCGGACTCGGAGGATTCGGTTTCCGGCCCTTTCAAGATATTGTGCGTGTCATCTGAATCATACATTTCAAATTCAGGTTTCGCAATTACATATTCAACATCATTGTTAAAAGTATCATTTTCCACACTTTGTCCGATTGCAGGTTCGATATCGTACCATAGTCGTACCACAAACTTTTTGTCTGGCGAATGAGCCATCCATTCTGTTCTACCTGCTGTTGGTTTAGGAACGAGTTTGGTGTCACCAGAAATCAAGGATTTCACAATGCATTGTAAATCGTTGATGATTCTTATGAATTGAACATTTTCGGTGGTCGAGAAATTGAATTGCGATTCCTGCTGATAAACATTCTCCCCTGGTGTGGTCATTGTAAATATCCTATGAAATCACCTGTAATGATAAAAAAAAAAATTTATATTTAAACAATATAAGTCAATTGTTTGTCTCTTTCTGTGGCAAAAACTAAAAACAAATGTTACCATACCAACACAGACGTAATCAGTAATTAATGAGATGAGGTCAACATAAAACATTAACCAACGAATATTGCGAAGTAACATGAGGTAAAATAACAAATAACTGTAACAAATGTTGAGTTGAATCAATGAATTAAGTTTAGAAATTGAATCAATTGCCGCCTGTCATTGTTGACGGGCATACAAACCGTGTCATATAATTTCCATCCTCAACTTATTAAATGCAGTATATTTAAATACCACCACCTTACATCCAAATTAATTAAAAAATAAATTTTCAATTACTGTATTTAAGACATTAAAAAAAATCGATTATAAACAATCAAGCACTACTGAATTAATTATAAATATCAATAATTCTTTTCAATGAAACCATAACTACTGGACCTTTTTTGTTGAGTAGTAATTGTCAAAGTTTTTGCTAACTATAATAGCAAAACACGATAAGTTACTGTATTTAAATAAAATGTTCATTAGTTTAATATAACTGGGTGGTTGCGTGGTTGCTGTCATTAAGAACAGTCAGAGCTGTTGGCTACAAAAAATGTAAACAAAACACAACAACCTTGCATCAACCATGCTGGACGGTGCATACAACGTACATAACAAATACGAAAAACCTCTTTTCCCATACAGCCAATCATCCACCCCTTATAGGTATTAAACTACAAAAATAAAAAAACATTAACTAACAATAGTTAATATCTTAAGTTATTTTATAGTCATATAGTGTATGACTATAAAAGTTTTGAAATTAAACAATTTGAACTAAATTCGATTTGTTTTGCAAAACTTGACATGCAAACGTGCTTATGTCACTGAGATCTGCTTGATTTCACGAAAGGTTTTGAAATTAAACAATTTGAACTAAATTCGCTTTGCATTAACATAGGCTACAAAAAATGCATTCTAAAGTAGAGTTTTAGATCACGCTTTTCAAATGTGGAACTTATTACTGATTAATCTACTATTTTGTCAATTACTGTTTTTGATTTGAATAGCTAATTAATTAATGGAATAACTTATTGAGTAGTTTAACTCATCATCATACCAACTTCAATGTTCTGTCAACAACTTTGGGAAAATTATTTCAAAACATGTGCAGCTTAGTGCCGATGCCGACGAGCGAGCGAATAACGGTAGGTCTCGGTGGGCGGACGGTTGCTAGGCTAACGCTAAGTTCACGATGCTGCTTTATTCGTTTATGAGCGCTAACAAGTCGGTCACGTTGTACAGTAACTGTTACAACGTAAGCGCTTATAAGCAAAAAAAAAGCTGCATTGTGAACTTAGCCTGAATTTCGAAAAGGAAAATTCGAAACAGGAAACGCAACAAACGTGTCAAAACAATAATTTTCATATGAAAGCCATCTTGTGTCTAATTCCACTGAAATTTTACGGAATTGGGAGATTATACTGAATTCTTTGTTAAAACAACAGGAAAAAACTTTTCTTTTTGTTTTAAACAACCTTTTTATCTATAAGGTCTTTCACCCGTGTGAACTCTTTGATGGACTTCCAAATCCAATGTTTGAATGAAGGTATTTTTTGCAAGAACATTCGTAAGGTTTTTCTCCAGTGTGAATTCTGTAAATTTTTTTTATCCTCGTGAAATGATGGCACAAAATTTCAGAGATCGAAAATGTCTCTTTGCATTGCAAAAATTCATATAAAAGACAATAAAAGAAATTAAAAATAATTATCCATATATTAAATTTTCTTACCAAGTACAATGATTTGTCAACTTCAAGAAACTTAATTCAAGTCCTGATCAAAAAGTACTTAGCCAACAAAGAAAAGAAAACTTTTCTTAGCCAACAAAAAAAAGAAAACTTTTCTTAGCCAACAAAGAAAAGAAAACTTTTCTTAGCCAACAAAGAAAAGAAAACTTTTCTTAGCCAACAAAGAAAAGAAAACTTTTCTTTGTTGTCTTGTCAAAGTTAATCCTCAATTTCAGGAAGTCATGTTGTATCTGATTCCACTGAAATAAATACACAATAAATACAATTAGCTTATGCTAATTGTTTAGCATAAGCTAATAAAAATATGGGTAATACACAATTGCTAATATGTCATAATTTCCATTACAAAACGTTTCCCTCAAATTATTGAATAATATGGTATATTTAAATAACACACTTAAATCCAAAATAATTTTAAAAAATAATCAACTTTCAATTATAGTATTTATGAAATAAAAAAAATTGATCACAAACAAACACTTCTATATAAAAATACAAATACATAAACTGCTTTAAAACAAACAGTAAATACCGAATTTTTTGTTCAGAAAAAGTTTGCACAGTGTAACTATTAATTCGTTAACGAAAAACAAGAAGTGGTTTCACCAGCCATTGAAATAGCCACAGAAATATTTACACAAGATGCACTTTCTTCCATCTCATCATATTCAGTGTAATCAATTCTGCAAATGGAACACCACCACCATCATTCCGTTTCTTTATAAAAATATAACACGATGGCAACACGTTAATATAGCAAGTGTTAAAAATATAACACGTGTTAAAAATAAATAATAACATATATTTATAACACGTTAATATAGCAAGTGATGTCTTGCCTTCAAACATATTAACAATTTATAACAAATATACCTCAAAGTTTGTACTCAAGTTTGCCTTCCACCCAAGTGAATGTTGAACATACATTAGAACATACATTCGCTACATTTGTAGTTATTCTCTTATGGTACAAATAATCTTGTTGAGAGTAGAAGAGGTAAATATCAATTGAAGCTTTCAGAGGTTTTTTATTGCTGTGGAGTCTTACATGAATAACATTTCAACTCTGATTGCCAAGCAAATTTATTTAGGCAAACGGAACATTGATAAGGTTTTTCACCTGTGTGAACTCTTTCATGAACTTTCAAAATTGATGCTCGACTGAAACTTTTATTGCAAGCAGAACACTTAAAAGGTTTCTCACCGGTGTGAACGTTTTCATGTACTTTCATTTCATATGCCTGACTGAAGCGCATTTTGCAAGTAGATCATTCGTAAGGTTTTTCACCTGTGTGAATTGTTTCATGAGATATCAAATGTGATGCCCAAGAGAAGCTCCTTTTGCAAGTGGAACATTTAAAAGATTTTGTGTGAATTCTTTGATGCCTTCCCAGGTGCAACATCTGAGTGAAGCACTTATCACAAGTGGTACATTTGTAAGGTTTTTCATTTGAGTGAAGTCTTTGATGCATTATCAAATGTGACGAGTAATTGAAAGTTTTTCGGCAAGTGGAACACGTGTAACATTTAATGCTAAAATCCTTATGAAAAGTTTTGAAATGGTGGCACAAACGTTCAGAGCTCGAAAACGTCTCTCCGCATTCGAAACATTGAAAAACATTTTTATCAGCATCCCTGGTTTCATGATCCTTCAAAGGTTCAGATATTGAATTTGTTGATTCAGAACTGTGAGAAGAAGAATTTTCCACTTTCACTTGTGAATCAAATGAAACGTAAGATGCATTTGTTTCGTAGCTTGTATCAGATTCAGGTTCAAACTGGCAATTATTGTCACAGGACACTGTCAAATCCAATCGCTCCAAAATCACTGAACAATTTTTTTTATCGTATCACTTTGATTTTCAGCAAAAACTGCTGAATAAATAAAGCCAGGTTCCTAGTTTCTTAATGTAATTTTCATTGACAAGATCATGCTTTGTTCCACAGTCTGTAGCAACACTTGTGGTGCAATTATCAAAAGATTGAGTTGTCATCACCGACCAAGGATGAAAATCAGTTTCCAGAGGTTCTTGTTTGACTGCAGCTAATTCGAAATTATCACCAATGATAGAAGGGTTATCTATATTGTTTTCTGGGCTAATCATGGTTTCACATGCATATGCAGGCAGGGCCAAATCTAGGCAGGTGCAACAGGTGCACAGGCACAGTACGAAGGGGGCCCTGAAATAAGGCCTGGGCTCTCCTCAAAATGCTCACTCTGAACCTGGGCACCCAATAAGTGGTTAAAAAAATTCTGTTATGAAATTCTATTTTATTTTAAAAAAATAAAAGAGAGCTAGGGCTAGAGTGTACAGATTTAGTTTACTTTGACACATGTGTCAACCTGTACTGTAATTAAAATAAAACAGATG
>JAQIWH010003385.1:0-20206 GCA_034695005.1 Cryptops parisi | reverse complement strand
CGGGAGTGCCCCGAGAAAACCTGCCCCCGCGGTGTCAGACCCTAAACTGAACCCACACGGCACGAGTGGGAGACGAAAGTAGTATGGTGTGAGTAGAAGGAGCATTTCTTACGTTAAATACTTTTTGAAACTGTCGCAACAACGTTTTCCAAGTAAATCGTAACAATTTTAATTCTTTCTTGAAGTTGTGACATTTTGAAAACTACCAGGTTTGTACTTCACTTTGCAAAAAGAAAAACAAGTGCACACCAAAAATATATTCGAATTTAAAATCGTGAAAGAGCTTTTGCGCCATCCATCCAGTACATAGTTGATTCGAGAAATGAATTTGCATTTGTCTAATTTCAAAACCAGTAAACAATCGTACACAACGTTCAACCAAAATCCATAACATTTAATTCTGTGCAAATGTGCAGTACCGCTATTCTAATGATTAATGCTGTTTCTAATGTTCTAAAGCTTGTGTGACTGAGCATATTCTAAACAAACTCTTTGTTCCAGTAAATGGTATAGTAATTAATAGTACGCTTCTTTGTTTCGGTGCAACTTCATATCCATGGTGTATAAAGACAATCGTATAACATTGCATTTATTGTAACAGTTTTAGTAATTTTAAATTTAGACTGAAGCCAAATGTGTCGGTACAATGCAATTGTGACCAATATTATTTATCACCTATCAACTAGAAATCCATTTTCACTTGACACGAGGAAACAGGCAAATAATTGGAACCGAAAAAAGTAGGAACTACGCAGAAAATCGAAGAAAAAAAATAACACAAACCAACATAGCAAATAGCATACTAATCCTTGAAAATAATGATCCAATAATTACCGCATAGTGTTGTCATTGTAAAAAAATATAGTCAATAATGCTCCAATTGAAAACCATTATTTGAATTTTACGTTATTCCGAAGAATAACATACGTATATATTTGGAATCAACCATAAACTAACAACTACAGTACTTGTACTAATAAAAGCATCTTATAAACTTATAGCAGGCTATTATAAAGCGGAACAATAATCCAATTTAATTAACTATTTGTAATCGCATTTTTTTTAATTATATTATAAACTATAATTACTTTTTATTGTTGTTTACCTACGTTATCGGGCAATTTTCCTTTCGTATCTCACTTTACGAGGTTAGATTACGTATATTTATGCGACATTTTATGTCGGTTTGTGTAACGTACAACCCTATATCGGTGTCAAAGGCGTGACCTCTCTTTTCGTCGCGTGCAAAACGTATTCAAAAACAGACTTTACGGTTTTTTAATTGCATGTTATAATCAGTTGCTTGGTAACGCAATTATATGGTAAATGCACTCTTCAGGTAGCCGTACGTTAAACAGGCGTGGCACTAAATGCTTAGAGAAAAGTGTACATTTTGCTTAATTTATGCTCATTCTTCTATTCAAAACGCACACAAGTTTTTGTCAACAAGAGTGAACTTTTATTATTATGAAAACCCAAATTACTTCGATTTATGAAACGTTATTTCAAACCTATGACCTACCAGAACAAACACGGCAATTACTCTTTCAGCTCTAATCCTCCCCCCTCCCCATCAAATTATCTACGAATCCAATTAGCAACGAGAGTGGAGTCTTTGTTCTGGGTATGTCTAACAAAAACTGTAAACTGCAATTTTTCCTCCCCAAAAACATACAAAACGTCGGTAATACATATCTTTTGGAAATCTACGACAAAAAAAAATCTGCATCACTAAACTAGGTTCAGGTGACAATGTTGTAAATTGAACATCTAGTCAACAAGCACTCTATTTGATTAAACGCGCAACAAATTGGTTAACCTTAACTCACGCACCTCAAACGATAAATAGACAAAAAATATCCGATTATTTAATAACCTCCACCAATTACCTATGTAACAAACGGGAAAACAATTTTAAAAAACACTATAAAAACGTTTGGTCACACCACACGTCGTATTTCGTGAAAACAAATACCATTTACTATAGTCCCATTTTCACCTATACGAGACAAAACACAAAAGTCACTTGACAGTATGCACAATGATATAAAATCTGAAATAGTTACGTCACGTGTTAATTGAATTGCAATATTTTCAATGAATGTTCATCATCGACCACATATGTACTGTACTATGTGTCAAGTGATTTATTTTATTTTTGCTTCACCATGTATTGTATATACAAACAAGCTAGATACATACGCAGCTACTGTAGAAAGAAGAGCCAATTTGAAAGATATCCGTTCAAGTCCGACAGATTTGTTTTTCACACATTTACTTTTTATAAATGAATGTCATTTATTATAAACCCATTTTCACCGACATACTGTATATAAATACATGAAAAAAAATACACCCAAACTAGGCAACCCACGCACAGAAGTGAAATCATCACGAGACCATTAGAGGAAATTCGTTTCGCACCGGTGTCAATAATCACTAGCTCACACGGTGCTATCAGTGTGGATAACAGGCCGTGACAAGGGTTCGGACAGGGGGGGAGATCGAGACCTTTGGTCTTTCAATTCGCCATTCGTTACGGCTTTGCAAACCAAAGCAACAGAAAACTGGATAATTCGGGAGTCTACAGGCCTACTATACTACTGCTACAAACACACGCATCCAGTTTTACCAATCCCATTCGCCACCACCACACTACCAACACCACCAAACAGCCTACGCTTGGCTGCTTGATGAGAAATCGATATCGAGTGTTGGGAGAATAAGCACAAAGCGTGGGAGGACGAAGAAAGGGTCGGGGTGGAAAAAAGGGGAGTGGTGATTGTTTCACTGTTACATCACGATGTTCACGCACAGAGGAGACCAAGATACGGGCAGGTGGGGACCTGCATGATGCTACGTCCTAACGATTAATCATGTCATGGTCAGTTTGATAGTGTCATCCTTCTTGTTGGCAGTGCAATTTAGCATCTGGGATGGAGGCTGCGTGACATGCTCTCTCATATATACAACAGTATAAGCGCTGATCTAAGGTCTGCAGTCGCTTTTTAATGTACAGTATACTAGTACACTTCGTCACCCGTTTTATCCAAGAAGAATTGGAACTCCGAAAGAGTGAAGTAATCCTTTGGCCAAGTTTGAACTCCAGAAACGTGAAAACAACGACTATGATATTTCTCTGTTGAGTACTTGGTGTCTAGTGTCATCAAGTTCAGAACTGAAAAAACAAACAGTCTGAAAACAATGGTCAGACGGTTCCAGGATCTATAATGCACACTGACTGAAGAGTGAATACAACAGCGTAACTCAAAATGAAAGTGATTGAATCCATCTCAGTTCTGTTATTCCACACGATCTAACAATAGCCTGATAATAGACTAGCGAATCAAATCACATACTGTACTGCATCTGAAGTTGTATGAACCAAAAATAAGAATACTATCAAAGTAAAACACCAGTTCTTATAATTACTGGCCAAAGTTGTGCAAATACGATATTCAGTAGTTATTTGGCAGCACTTCTCTTTGACATCCTATTATATGACACGCTGAAGAAGAAAATCAAATTACCACATAGTGTAGAATTAGAGAGAATTACTTGTCACAAGCACTCCAAAGTCGCGTGTTTTCTGACAGTTACTGATCCGAAATACCAGTCAAAGTAAACTACAGGTGAAATATCTCATCAAGAACAAATTGACTTTTCTATAATAACACAAGTCGTAAAACTTGACTTCTAACAACCAACAACCAACAAGAACAAAAACGAAACAAACAACAAGTATGCTATAAAAAAAGTAAACGGATTAAAACCCTATAAAAGTTAAGAAAAGGGATAAAAAGCTCACGATATAGCTGAAAATCAGCGAAAACAACTGCATAAAACAACGTCAATTAAACAGTAAAACTAGCAACCGCGGTGGAATTAACTTCGCTGTACATGCAAGTGTCTTGAGACATCCAAGTGAATAGGTAAGAGTGAGATATCCAAGTGAAGAATTAAAAAGAAAAAAGAACTTCACGCAAAATCGGGAAAACAGAATTGAGAACAATTAAATCAGTCGCTCAAGACAAAACAGTTTTAAGAGCCGTAAAAGATGGGGTAATATGCCCACACGGTTTCCTAGAATATCGGTCAACGTAACGGACAAAAGACATCTTCTGCAACAAAGAAGTGACTCAGGCGAATTCGGGAATTCCGAATCAGTCACTAACACAGTATGTACACCTATCAGTTAACCCACAGAATCAGAAATATTTGTGGTGAAAATCAAATAACAGTAACAAAAATGTCACTAAATGAAAGAAATCACAGGCATGCCCGACTAATACGACAGTTTAGGAGCAAGACCAACGCCGTAAAACCAAAACCGTCTTAAAACGAAGCAAGGTCTTTTTTTTTCACTTGCCAGTGCATATAAGAGCTTACAACAGGTCTGGACTAGCATTCATTAAGCATAATAACGCTAGGCCTATAAAAGTGCTAAAGAAGTAAATTAACGAATTGCAGTAGATATTGATAAAAAGCCGAAGCTGCCTCCGCAAAACCTTTAAAACTAAAAGCCTATAAAGATTATAAAATGGAGTAAAAAAAACACTATAAAAGCTATCAGGAAATAACATGAAAATTCCTTTTTCCTGTAAAAAACAAACTTGCAGTTTTATATGTTTACATTTTAAGAAAATACTTTTTATTCATTGTTTACAAGGATTACGTGCTTAATGGTGTCCTTAGTTGTATCTGTTTGTCTCTATGAGACGTTATCTTGTTAAATTTTTAAAAAAAAGTTATAAAACAATAAAATGAACACAGTATAATAGAAAAGCATCGCAAAGTGAATCACCATGAATCGGGGTGCTACCGTATCGTCAAACAAAAAATGTAAAAGAATTGTCCCTACAATCTGATATTAGTTGTACCTACAGATAATCATATATTAGATTGGAATCGCATAATTTTTGTAAACAATTTTTAAAAAATGTGTCCAAGTAGCAATAGACCGTTAAGTAAGTGAACTACCGGGACTGGTACATGAACTAGCACTAGACTAGAAACTTCAATTATAAAAACACAAAACCATTGAGACTTTACAACACACTGAAAATATACACTATATAAGATTTCAAATATTATGATTAAATCTTTCAAGTACTGCGAACTATAACATTTTAAATATCCATTTTCTACAAACAACAACAAAAATCGCCAAAATCTACCCAGTTAAAGTTTCTAGCACTCCCAGCCAAAGTTCTCAAATCATATGGACACAGGATACGTAACCCTATTAGGTCTCAAAGACCCGGAGAGATCTTTGGCAAAGATCAGTCAAGGAGCTGGTAAGTCAATGTAGTCTAATAGTAAAACGAGAAGAACCAAGGGGATGATGGTAACGTCGAACGTCTCCCCCACAGACAGAGGCGCGCCATTCGGCAGCCGAGTGGCGCCACAGGGCCAAGGGGAAGCTCGAGCCGCCAGTTCTCGGCCGTAGGTGGTGGTAGGATCGATGACATAATGTACCTTCCGACACCCCCTCCCAAAACGACCCTCAACTAGTACATTGCAGGACTCCCTGACGAACTCATTTCCTCACTGATTAACAACAGCTTCGCCACGTTTCTCCGAATGGTTTGCCAGGGAAACAGTTTTTGAAAAAGAAGTCGCCAGAGATCTTCGATAAGGAAGAAGAAAAAAACCGTGACCCGAAGCCGAGGCTGTTTAAATAGGGGCGTTTATGGAACTAACGCAATTCCACGCCACATAATTTACCCAACTGAAGCAACCGGAGATAAAAAACTTCTTCTTTTTCCGAAATGGAAAGGATCGTGTATCGTTGAGATGTAGTAAAAAGACTTCTTCCTATAGAGATCCAAATCCTTGAACCCAATTACTACTTCACTTATCCCATTATACAAGCAGCAGCTCCGATTCGTTCATGCAACTATCCGTGAAGACGATGTCTTTTTTCAATTTTCACGTTCAAAGGTCGTGCAACAGAAGAGAATATTGTACACTTAGTAAAATATCCTCTTTTAATTTTTATATTTTAAAACACGAAAAAAAAAACAGAAGCAGGTCCAGTGTCGCATTTTGTAAGAATTAGTAAGACAAAATGTGTGTTACTGAGTAAATTCTACTGTACATTCGTATGATATTCTGTTTTTTCACATTTTAAAAAGTGTTAAAAGTTACCAATTCGCATTCCCCTCAAATGCACAGGACTCCTAATTTTGCAACACTGTGCATCAACGTATTTCAATGACCATATCATTGATTTAATTCAACACCAAAAAATTCTTTACAACTGAGTATCAGATACCAGAGTTACTATACTCTTTTTATCGTGATGTGTCGTTGATGTCAAGTTGAGCTCTTGAGAATTGTATACAGTTAGAAACATTAGACATATGCATACAATGGCCATTGATGTACCCAACTGAGAACATCCCAGTTTGTGCGTCCAAGCGAAACATTCATCCAACAACGTCTTAGTTATACTGTATAAAGTTTCGAAGTGCACCAATCTTCTAGATTGTTACAAGTGACCTGTGGCAAAAGCTACCACTGTATGATAAACATTTAAAACATATCGCGTTACGATCTCTGAACACCAGACAACCCTATCGGGTTATCACTCAAAGAATAACTAATAAAACGTAAAAGTAAACATGCCAGCTTCAAATCCTCCCTGTATATTTTTCTCTACTTATTTCGAGATCAGGTTCGTTTTGTGTGGAGGCAAACGTCACAAATTGAAGAATGGTAAAAAGGTGGAGGAAACGGAGGAGGAGGAGAACTTAACGGTTGATTTATACCTCACGGTGCTTATCATATTCAAACATCTCGAGGCCGTTCTCAGCAAGTGCCCTCTAATATTCAATATCCCTGTGGTGATGAGGCCCTTGTGGCTCCCTCCATTTCACTCACCCACCATTAGAAGGCATACCCACACACACCAATTCGTTTTTAATTAGAACCAGACACATTGTCGACAAAACACTGGCAATACCGAGAAGACAAAAGTTCACTCTTGGGCAAAAGTCGAATAGACCAAACAAACTTCACTTTGGTAGTGCTTGAGTGAAAAACAAAGGGAAAACGCCAAAACGTAGAAGCAGGGTTTTGAATTAGTGTTCGAGGTAAACGAGTTCAAAGAAATTATGAGTTATTTTGGCTCTGTTCCCACCGAAATCAATTGGGAACCGAAGGCAAATAAACTGGAAGAAGAAAACCACTTATGCTCAAAAAACAAAGTTGCGAACTCATTTATTGTTGTTGTTCAAAGTTATGAATTGTTTCTTCGTTTTCGTGCACATACTTAAAATACCTGTTTCTCTCTGAACCACGTTTCAAACCGTAGTTTGTACAAGAAAATTTTTCGACTGAAAGAGAAGCCAGCGAGAAAGAGTAAGGGGCAAAACGATTACATATTTAATAGGTATATGGGAAAGTGCACCAAAAGACCGTTTTTATTTATTTATTTAACAACATGCCTCGGACTTTCCCCCCTAACAAGAAACAAACCGGTGTCAAAAAAAAAGACAAACGACCTTTTACTCAATGAGATCACTTCGAATTTGCAGCTGAATAATTCACACGGTTCGACTGAGAAGAAGAAATATTTTATGCCAAAAGAAAGAGAAAAAAACGTAAAAAAATATAAGAAAAAAAGTGTTTTACGTTTCTCTATATCCGCATCCATCACATGAAATTATTACTTTTCAAAATGGACAAAGTAGCAAAACAATTTCTTGAGGAGAAAAAAAAAAACTGAAGAAAAATTTACATAAACCTTTGCAGACGTCGCGTCTAGCAATGCGGTTGAATGGAGTTTCTTTTTCTATTCAAAACCTGGAAATCACAGTTGACAAAAAATCGAATAGAAATTATTACATATAAACAATGGTGAAAATGACACTTTTGTCGTGAGTTTCAAAACTTTGTGTAGTACATTGTATATTCGTTCTACATTAAGCTTGAGTAATGTTGAGGAAATCACAAACCTTTAAAAAAAAAAAAGACTGATACCAGTGTGTCGTGGAAAAGTGCTATATTAGGCAAGAAGAGTCGTTAAATGACACACAATACGACGATAGTATTTACAGGTGGCCATCTTCCATCATCGATGGAAGCGTGCGACCCAACCCCCAGGCGGAGTCCTGCTACTCATTACCTTTAATCACAGCTGGAAAGGAACCTACAAGGCGCTAGTCGCCTACCTGTCCGCTCCCCATAAACCTTTCTAGTTGGACAATTCTCTCCTCCCACCGAAACACAAACTTGTCGCCAACATCCTCACCATCTCGTGCAATATTCGAACCAATGCGTGAATGCCAAACATAAGGAAATGTTTAGTTTCGTATAATTGGGTCTTTCCCTGTTTGTGTTGTGGCACTGCTATAGAGAAAGAATGTTACGAAACGAGGAAACGAACGATGAACCCTCATCGATTGCTTATATTTCAACTCTAAGCTAGTTAAAGAGAAAAATTGGATATTTGCAATTGCAATCTTCCGTGTGACGTAGTTTCCACGATTTTCATACAATTATGATTTTCCGGAGTCTCCTAACGACTTTTCATACAAGCTAACCCTTATATGCTGGTTATAGGAGCCTCCTATAACGACTCTGCTAGGGTCAGATTGCTCTTAATGCAACGAGCAAAATTCGGACAACGAGCAACACTAAGTGTCGTAATAGAGACATCTCTCATAGTCTAACATCCATAAATTCTCGTCTCGTAGTTAGTGATCATATCTCTGCTCGCATTTTTTCTCAAACGGTCGGGTTCGCATTTTTTTATACATACCGATATATACAAGTTAATAAACTAATAATTAACTATGCCCCGAAAGAAAATTCCTCACTGTTAAAAAAAAAAATTGCTATATATGAAAACATGGACTGAAGCGAAAGTACAAGAGACGAATGAAAGTATGTTGTACCGTAAATTTTGTAAATCATATGGGCTCTCTACGTCCACTGTGTGTACAGACTTGAAAACATTTTATTTTATTATAGAAAGTTTGTCAAATGAGTGGGCTAACTCGGAGAAATTTCCACGAATTAGGCACATTATAAAGCAAAAATGATGTTCATGCAACCAGTTCTTCGCACAACGAGAGTCGTGCCTGCACCAATTAAACTCGTTGTACGAGTTACTTAAATCTTGCACGAAACCATTGTTTAAATTAAGCTTTGCCCAGTAATACATTTAAGCACGTTTTCAGGCAACTTGCCTTAAAACATAGCGAATTCAAGTCTAGCTAAATAAATCGCAACACAATCGTCCATTCTTTAAATCAAGTATACGTGATCATTGTTTCAAATTTAAAAACTCGCGTTACAGACAGGGTGACAGAAAGAACGTTTTGTAAGCCAATCGCAAAATCCCTCGTTGTTTCCTCATTAGAAAGCAATTTACTCTTCGAATAAAAAAAATAAAATAAAAAAACATACACCAAAATTATAACTATTTTTCTAGATTAAGTTCCAGATAAAAGCAGGGAACGGGTACATCGTACCACCCGTTTATGTTTTCATCTGCAAAACAATCCCGACTTTTATTACTCCCAAACAACTTTCTAATGGAGCGACGTTTTGAAGAATCGGAAGCCACGGCGTAGATTACATTCATAGAACTTCGCAATAACACCACTATGATGACTGACATCATGTTGCATGACTACTACAACTTCGTGTCGATAACGATCACATTTCTTCCCCTCGTTACGAGAAAACTACATATTAAATAAAAAAAAATTCCACCCAACTTATCGATAACGCATTAAAGAAACAAAAAAAAAATCAAAACCATGATACCTATCTCTAGAGGGTATTAATAATCACCTAATTATACCCTATCACTTCAATCCCACTTTGGGTCAAATTTAAATTCGAGAATAATGAAAGCCTCAACTCGTGATGATGATGATAATAAGTTGGAAACTTTCGATATCTATTGCACCTCCTATAGATCGTCTAGTTTTGTTAGTAGTGGAGAGGGGGGTGAAGGCAAAATCCCTGCCTGAGGTCAGGTCAGGTTAAGTACAGTTCTCCGCCCCCCGGATTGAGAGTCTGGCAGCCAGCAAGAGAGCACAACAAGAACGCTTCGTACTCGTCCGGGAATGCCAGTAATTAATCTCCTGGGACTGCGTGGGGCACCTCGACCCTCACTGTAGGTTCACCTTTCTAAATGGTCACTGTGGAATGCTTTGTTTATGCAGTAGATGTTAAGAGTTTTTTTTTTCAATCTACTCTTCTGTTTCCAAACCCATGTGGTGCTCGCGAATGTGGATCTTCAAATTTTTTCTTTTCTATTTTTTTCTTTGGAAATGACACCAGAAGCTAAATAACGAAAATGTCGCGAATCTTTGTACGTTTATACTTGTCATAAGAATCTCCAATATTGAAAAAAAAAAGGACAAGTCTAAACTCGATAACACCTAATACAATATCCAATACCTAAGAGTTTTCTGAAAATCCAGCAGACAGAACAGGAAAAAAAATACAGACACGGTCATCACATATGCGAGGGTTAAGCTCTACGAATAGCTGGCAAAAATCGAAAATCGCAAAGACTAAAAGTTTCATTAAATACAAAAACAAAACAAAAACAGTAGTCGACCACAAAAAACAAAAACCAGCATTTGAGCCACACATAGCGTACACATTATGGAACAAATACATAATGTAATACAGTCACTTTTTCGTGCATAATGCAAAGAATCGCATAATAACGAAATTTTATAGCCCATAACGAGCATCTGCAAGAATCTCTCTTGTCGCATAACAGCAACAAAATCTCATATACAGCATTCGCATAAATTGACGACTTCCAGTATAAACCGCTGCAGTGTTTTGAAGGTGGAATGAATAACTAGTAACCAACTGTACATACACGATCCCAGTGTTGATTATACATAATGTTTAATTCTATGTTTTCTTTATACACTGAAAACTCGATTATCCGAAATTCTCGGTTTATCCGATTGCAATATAAAAATCGATACATTTTATCGAAAAATCATCGATAGCTATGGAAAATTTATCAAACAAATGATTGTAAGTTTATACTGTCCATATATATAGTTCATTAAATGTTCATGTTTTTTTTTAACTTGTTGCAACGTTGTTGGGTTTTTTAATATCAAACTGAACATAGGCCTACTCATTGAAATTCCGGATTATTAGAATTTCTTTTAATAAACTTGGTCCCATCACATTCGGATAATCAAGTTTGTAGTGGTATTCTGTTTTCTGTGTTTCCATATCAAGCACTAGCTGGTGATTTGACATGGTAGCATACGGACAAAGTGCAATAACATTCTACATTCTACCTACAAGTACATACAAGTTGCCACTTAAAAACAATTTGCGAGTGCGTTTCAGAAGTGGTGGTGAGTTTCTTTTATCAAACCAACTCCTCCTACAAACCAATCTTTCAAAATCCATTTAAGCACTTCTTTGTTTTCCTACCTAAATACATCGTCGTGAAAAATGTAAAAAAAAAAAACAAACAAAAACCCAAACAACTAAGTTCACCGAAAACGTCTGCTGTCGATAGAGGTACTTGCCTCCATAATTCTCCTTTTTAACTTTCACGGTTTGGTATTTTATGGCGTGCACCAAACTGGCCACCAATGGTATCCGGGTGGTTCTGGTGGTTGGAGTGAAAACGGTTAAATCAATCTCTTGCCAACCTCCGATCCAAAAGGCACGTTCTCTTCCATACCACAGAGTGGGCAGAGAACCACGATGATGATAAATACGAAACTTTATTGATGCTCATGGGTTGGGCCTCGATCGCCAAAAAAATGATGGATGATCACCTTCAGCAGGTCGACTATCAAAGACGTGACTGCCAAACAGTGCCCCTAGGTACTTGAGTTTACCAAAGACCAACCTCTTTAGCCCACACTGAACAACTATACAGTAGCCTACGCAAGAAAACCTTACATGAAATTTAGTCAATGAATTTCACAAGCCCTAAGAATATACCACTATTCAATCAATCATCAACAAAAAGAAACATACAGAATGAAGAGCCAGAAAAAAATTACAAAATGTACAAGGTTGTTAACACTTATTGCTTAATTCTGAGTCTACTGGTGTCGAAAACGAACTAATTTGTGTCAGCACTTTTTCGATTAACGCTCGAGTTTTCAAAAATTTAAGTGGCGTAAAAGGGTGTCTGTTTAAGTAACATTTTTACAATTTAGAGGAAAACACGTTTGAAGATCTGAACTTGCCTTGCTGTCTATGTGCTACTTCTCACTTCTTGCACTAATATCTTTGCACATATTGTTGTTTTGCTCAAGATTACGCATAAGGTAGAATTGCACCTAACACATTCGAAAATGCTCGTAGGTAATTTTTGTAAAAAATGTTGCTTAACACTTTTTTTACACCAGGCCCTTCAATTAATTAACGTTTAAAAGTGGCATGACTGTAGGCCTATATTACCGAGTTACACTCGGAAAATGTCTCCTTCAGCTGTGACACACATAATGTATATATTTTGCTCTATCTTTTTATTAGCACAATAAATAACGCATATACAACTGTTCAGCAAACCTTGATTACGTTGTCCCAACCGAGGAAAGTCACAACAGCAATGATTTAAAAGGGGGGTAATTTGGCGTTATAAATTTTGTAAATTTACTGCATGAATCTATGATTACTTCATTCTTCGACTCTTTCTTATAACGCTCAGTAACTCTTTTTTTCCTACTGTTAAATAAATATGTATATTGTGATGATACGATTCAACAACACTGTCTGTTTGTAAAAAAAAAATATAAAGGGTGGGCTGAAAGAGCAGTCGGGGGTCAGTTTACCTCGCTTTCGATGGACAGATAGTTAGTAGTGAGTGACTGGCAAATGATAGGTTGCACGCTGCCTTGAAATTATAACTCATTCTTCTATCGTCTTGACAACATTAAATAATGGGAAAACAGGGAGAGCCAACGTAGAGGGAAAAACTCCAGACGGGAAAGGCAACCACACAAGAAGGTGAATAAAAAATAAACCCAAACAAACACGTATACAGCAACGTCTTCAGTAAACCCTATGTGTTATCTTTTTTAAACTGATTAACCAATTCGTAAAATTAACAGTGCGATAATCCAAAAATCAAAGAGCTAAAGAATCGAGCTCTCCTCGTAAATCAGACAAACTCAGGCCTTGTGTCAACGTTTCAATTCTCATAAAAAAGTAATGTGTAATTGACCGAATTGACGGAGTTTTGGAGTTTGTAATGGAATCTCAAAAATAAATCGGCTATAAACCATTTAACCTTGAAATTCAAAACACGAAACCCATTGAGTGGAGTCGAAAGAAACTGGTTTCATTTCTGGACCACCCAACTTACATGAGCTAACCAGCTCTTTTGATAAGTGTATCTAATTACTGGAGCCTACCACAAGAGCTGTACATTCATGTGTGTACGGTATATTCATATACAGTATAATATATAAAATACCGTACATAAACACACAAGTATGAAAATTCATTTATGTATGTATCTACATACATATTTACGTATGTAAACCCACACATAGTAGCTATGTATGTGACACACATCTACATATACGTACATGGGCCATCCAGACCATAGGCCATCACATCCACTATTCTTTTTCATTCAAGCTATCAGCACTATGCTTCTACTAAACCATTACCATACATAAAAAAAACGCTGATCTGATCTGAATAATAACAATAAAAAACGACCTAAACAGCTGTCAACATTTGCTTACGAAAGCATTTCCTACTGCTCATAACCGGGGGACTATTCTGATAGACGTCTTATCAACAACCCCCAAATTATAGGTTTTGACATAATAATGCTGACTCGGATGATCATTAGTAATATCAGCACTGATCTCAGTCGTCATGATGTGATAGTATTTGCTCTTCTTTTCTGTTCATCATCCTAACGATGTCGACAAGTAAAAACTGCAGTCTTGTTTGCAGCTACTGAACTCGTTCGAGATTCTCTAGACTATCAATCGATGACAAAAAAACGCCACTAAACAACTTTAAAATCGGATGGTTTCCACCAAAATTATAGGGCTATCGTCCTAAAAGTGTAGTTAGGACCACCAACTGCACGTTGCAAAGAGGAGTGAAGGTCATACTTCCTTAGCTAAGTCGTTTGTCATGGACCCAAGTGCTAATTGGTTGGGTGCTTCTGCCTCAGTCAAGACTGAGTGTTCTAACATGTCCATTATTCTGAAATACTGGGATATTATGTAGGCCAAAATAAAATCGGTTTTGTTCATAGTGATTTAAATAAAATTAACAATTCTTAACCACTTAAATTGACATTCCAGCTACCCCCAAGTGGCCAAGTGAAATTCCCAGAACATAAAAAAAAAAAACACTTCCATGAACACCGTGACAACACAAATCGCAAAATTAACAAGATTTCTGTTTTCGTGGTTAAAATTGTAAGCAAGTATAGGGACATAAAAACAACTCCACAATGCGATTAACATTTGGGATATCCATTATGATTTTTTTTATATCAGGTTATACAAATGTGATGCTTGGTTGCGTAGTGTAACAGAGCAGAAACTAAAAACTTTTGTTGGAATTTTGCAGTGTGTATCAGAACCACAGTGGCGCTGCAGCCAGTCGTTATCCAAAATGGCCACGTGGTGCTAGTCGGTCACATGGAAAAACTTGCAGAACAAATGGGCTTGAGTTGGACTACCACCTAAACATTCTTCGTGTTACCAAGGATGCCCATTTGGAGTTGGCACTGAATTAATTTCTTTTTTCGTTGACAAAATCCATCATTTCTTTATTTAGTTATCGTTATGTATTTATTTAATGTATGTAATTAAATGCTTAGAACTTAGTGTGGACATGGACACAGAATTTTTAAAAAAAAGATAACAATCCTGGACAAATTCAAATCATGTCCTTTATTATACCTGAAAGGCATTTTCTAATTTTAAAAAAAAATGCTCGTCATTATCTTATAACTAAGGCTTAATTTAAGCAAATTTGTATCCTTTTCATCCAAGCAAGGATCGTGTAAATAAACTAAAATAAATATTCACTCGGTATAAGGCAATCTTAATCGTTTAAAATATGCAGTTTAGGTAAGTATTTGTATACGTAGTTTACTAAAATAGAAACACATCAAAATGAATTTATTTTGCATTCAAAATGCTAGAGATTGAATAATTCAAGACACAAGCCAAGGTTGCTGTGCAAGAAAAATGGAAAAAAGTCTTTTCAATGTAGTTTGTAAAAAATCATCTAAAATGCATGTCATATTTAATTCAACATTTCCCTTGACTGATCAATTTCAGTAGACCCAAATTTCCCATTAGAATGCCTCTGGCACGCCTATTAGGCTATTACGCATGTCGGATCTCTTGTACTTTCACTTCAACCAACAGAATACAAACAAGAAAACGAAATGACTAGATGACGATGACAACAAGTCGAATTCTTTCAACTGAAAGAAAACGTAACTCACGAAACTCGTCTAGCTTTAAAATGTTGGTCAAAAAATAGAAGAAAAACTATGATAACGAACTACTAAAATCTGAAGAACCTACTGGAAAACAATCCGCTTTTCCCGAATAAAAACAAAATAAGTAAAGATTGGACTAAGAAAACTGCGAAGAAATCATTTATAACCAGAAGTTTACTGTAGTTTGTCTTTGGAGAAAACTAGCTAATGGATCACTACGAATGGCAGAACTGCTAGAAGACAACTGCTAGAAGAAAACAAACTCACGAAAGTCTGGATACTAGGAGACAACAACAAATGATGCATCTTGTTATAAAACATTGGTAAAAGAATAAGAAAAAAACCAAAGGACACTAAGAATTGCAGAACCAAACTGCTGGAAAACAATCCACTTTTCCAGAATGAAAATTAAATAAGCAAACTTTAAACTAAGACGACGATGAAGAATTACCGGTGATTTTGTTTTAAAAGAGTAATCAAAGAAACAGAGCAATGCTATAATGGACCACTAAGAATTGCAGAACCAAACTGCTGGAAGACAATCAGCTTTTCCAAAATCAACAAAATATAAGCAAAATTTGGTCTACTCTAGATGACGACGAAAAAAACTCGATGTAGTAGAAGTAGTATCATTATTGGGGCTGCCATAATTATCAACCTCGTCATCATCGAAAGGGAATGAAGTCGTATACACGAGTTGGTTGGTGGACTTAAGCCTTGGAGGCAATCCGTCAGTGGCATCTAAGCTGCTGCTGCTTGCCCAAGCAGCCCCCACCTGGGTGAGCCAATTACTCAGTCTATGACTGACACCCAATGGGGCGATGATGGGCTGTGTGGCATTAAACCCCTCCATCAAGGCACCTGACAGGCAGCTGACTAGCTGTTTAAACTTCTTTTTTTACAAACTTCTCATTCCAGGTTATTGTTGTTGCTACAAAACGTCTCGAATCTCTTCCTGCTGCCAACCCCACAATGGGCCTTAGTTATCTGTAATGACGACTTAACTCAGCACATCATTTTCACCATCGATAAAACAATCACTTAGATCTTCGTGAAGGATGAAGAAATCAGATACAAATACTGCTTTTTTTCCCTTCACTGTCACCTTATTAAAACATTTGAAATATAAAAAGAAAAGATTGTCCAGATTAGTCATAAAGACTTCAACATTTATAAAGTTTTGAACTTCAACATTTATAAAGATTGCCATTACCCCCCCCCCAAGTCTTTCTTTATTGAAAATCAGTATCAGATCTGATTTTCTCAGATTAATATGATAGTCTTTATGTTATATCACTTTTAGTTACACCTCAGTCTACTAACCATGACATTATCACTTTCTCTAATTTTCGTTAGTGTAGTGTCATGGTTAAACAGGAATAATGAGCAATTAATCTGGGTTGCAATAAAACTTTTTTTCGGTCTATAAAACTGACAATTTTAAATGTGTATTGTGACATTACTGACCATGATCCACATTCCTACCACTCTAACCTCAGCACATTAAAACCCAAAACCACGATGTACCTGTACTAAAAATAAGCTCAGTTCCCATATTAACTTACTTCGATACAGCGAATTTAAATAGCAGTTTATGAATACTGTACTTTACTTGACACTTCTTCTCTCAACCCTAAAATATTGAACCACTTTTAAACTAACTACTTTTATACAAACAAGATATTGGTATTACGAGTTAATGTTAGACAATGTGGGGCCATTAAAGTAAAAACTCATCCATTTTATCGCTTGTTTTGAGAGGAAAAAACAAGTTTCAGATAAAAAGCAACCGAGTATCACTGTAAACTGGTTAAAATAAGATGAAGATTAAACCTAAGATGAGCACGGTAAGTTTTATAAGTACTGTATAGTATACTAACTGAAAAACATGTTCTTCGCACAAGTTGAATGTTAAACTGAACTGAAATTCAAATGCACGGTTGTGTATGAGTATGACCACTCCTGATACAGTTGCATAGGAGTGGTAGATGTTGTTCTGGAACTGAACAGATGGCGAAACATGACATTTTCATAGAAGGTCTAAACGTATGATGTTTTATTGATAAAAAGTAAAAACATGAACCAACCAAAACACAAAACAAAATTTATGTACTATGTACGGTACCGGTACCTAACTTAACCACCCAAAATGGCATATAACATAAGTTAAATTTACAAGTACTATAACTATTATTTTACTATAGTGTGTAACTACAGAAATTCCAATTATGTCTCTTCCAGTCTAGTTTCTATGAATAAAACATTCTACGACTAGTGAATAGTCCGTCAAAAATGACGGAAAAGTTTTTTATTTTCATTACCGGCACTCCCTTCATTGTTTCAACTTGTTTTGCAACATTCGTTACAGTTATGTATTATTTTAACTCATATTGCTGGGCAATAGTCATTAGTTAGACAGTATCGGTTTAGGTATAAGTTTCAGCATTTTCTCACACGGTACGGTGAAGATGAGGCACGCACTGCAGTTTTATTGGCTAGAGTCCATCCGTGAAAAACAATGTCTATATTCTGTCGTCTACGAATTATCTGACTACTATTGTGAGGGGTTGTACAAAACTTTTAGAACAAAATTGCTATGCTAAATCCTATAATAGCGAAAATACTGTAAAACAGATAACTAGACAAAGGTTCAATTACCAAAGCGTCTTTCATCTTTCTAGTTCTAGATGAGTGTGACCAAGTGGAAAGTCATCCAACCAACCGGATAAAATGATGAATATTAAGATTAAGTTAACAATGTATACTACTAATCATCCAGCTAGATGACAAATTTTGTACAAATTAAAAACGACAACAAGTAGCCTACTACTATACTGTACTGTATATACTGTAACGATTTTAGTAGTGCCCTGTTGATAAGTTGGTGAATAGCTATTAGTGCCCTATTATTTCAATTGTGGAATAAGTAATATGATTATAGTCGTATTGCGATATCATTAAAAAAACAACTTTAAACGGTGGAAAAACAAAACAAAAAAAAAACTACGTTAAAATTGGAATGAAACAACTAAGAGCAAACTTCAACCACAAGATGCCACAATTTTCTAACATCTATAAGAAAAAAAAAACACAAATAAATAAAACAAAAGAAAAGGTAAAGAAAAAGAAATAAGAAATCGCTCAATTCTCTTGATAGGGCTGTCAAATCAGCAATAACCCTGCTATCAAGCTGTTCCTTTCTGGTCAACACTGGTAATTTATGAGGCTTCCTCTGTTGCAATCCCTAGCATTAAGCCGATCGAACGAAACAAATTACATATTAATTTATTTACATTGATAACTGCATGCCAAGCAGTTTTGAAGATGGAACAGTCAGCCAAAGACCTGCTCAACAAGAAAATGGGCGAGACGTCTTAGGAGGTCCGATTCGCTAATAAGCTTAAAAGGAAGAGACGGGCTTTAACTGTTGGAAATGTTTACCCTTGTTTTTTCTCCCTTTCTTTTACAATTACTCGGCAATCAGATAAATAGCCTATGACATGTTTATGGCTCGAAACGGAAACCTGAACTAGGTTTTTCGGAAGTACCTCTACAGTATATATATACACGCAAACGAACGAAATGATTAGAGTTTTCCCGAAATAAATGCTCATTTTGTTCAATTCTTCCTAAAAACTTCACGTAATAAATAAAATATTACTTCATTCTTCTTTTACAAACATAAAAAAAACCCATTAACCACCATATACAATATGTTAACTCAGTTGGTAGAGAAAGTTTTCAGGAAACATGAATAACTTTTCAATCTTTTTTTCCTCTCGAGAAGTCCATTATGTATAATTTTTTCCTTAAGTGATGCAAAAATGCCTTTTGCTTGTTTAAGAATCCAAAGGTACTATAATTTTTGGAGCTGATAGTCATCTGGAATGGCCAGAGGCCAACGTGCAGGAGGCCAGAATTTCTTTCATGGAGAGCCAAACGGTAATTGCATGTCTCTAGGCCAAAAATTCTCAGAGGCCCTAGTCGTGCTCCCCAGCAATTTTCTGTCACTTCAATATTTTTCACCACAACTCACTGCAATTCCTCACATTTCAAGTCAATCCAACAGTGCGATATACAGATCCCTCTACACACAAAAAAAAACTGCTTACCAGAAAGTATGGAATGTCCCAATCTAACGTTACAAGAAATTCTGCTTTCAGAAGCTAAACCCAAATTAATGGGATTTTTTTTTTCTTTTCAAGTTTTTTTTCTTATTAAAAATGAACATAGTGAACGTATTTAGTATAGAAATAACAACTGTTCTCACGGTATAATACTCCAAGAAAAACTGAAAAACGGAGTTATGCACGAAAACAAATATGTGGATTGAATTACAAACTTATCGAACCATTAAATCATTTTCATAATTAATCAAATAGCAAGAAAATTAAACAAAGCGATATATAATTGTAAGCGTTAAATAACAAAACTTGACTACAATGATTGAGCGATTCTTGGTTTCTAAAAGAATGCAACAAACCAAGTGTAGTGTAATATAAACTCCATTGTACTCACGAGTAATGAAACCCAAGATCAACGCTATATGAAACCGACTTCGGGGAAGGGGGGTGTCAACAGAAATGTTTTGGCGAGTATATCTAAAATTACATTGTCAAATTCGTGGCAAATTAAGCTCCAATAACTGTTTCAGTGTTTAGACCCCAAAAATACATAATTTAGTCGTTTTTGTCTCTTATTTTTTTATGAAAACATCCATACAGCATTAAACTCATCAATAAACTAAACGTGTTC